>CABFWO010003966.1:0-36164 GCA_902155825.1 Timema genevievae
AAAAATCATCCCGGGCCACGTGCGGCCCGCAGTCCGCCAGTTGAGAACTGAGTCCCATAGGTCATACCAACATTATTTGGTTCTCAAACCCTCAGGGAGTATGAACCCCTGGTCTGTGGCATCACGCACTCACTAGACAAGGTAAAGAGACCGTGATCATGGCAAGCAACCAAACATATTTATTCTGATCCAACTTAAATCGCGGTCAGCTCCAATGAGATTGGAGAACTCAGTAAAAAAAGGAAAAAGGTAAGTTGGATAAAAAACTGCCTTACAAAATTTTGAAAGCACTGCTGACCTGCAAAAATGCTTGAGAACTTTGGCATATGCACATAAGTTTGAATGAAGAGTGAAAGAAAACATAGCCAATAGCTGATTTTAAAAAAATGAAAAAAAAAAGTCAGCAATAGTGAAACGGCATACCAATTTTGCCGGAAAGGTATTTTCACCTTCCAGGGTTCTTTTACATGCCACAAACCTACAATAGACATGGGACCGACGGCTTTACTTGACCTCCGAAGGACGTTGTACCAAGTCGGGTTTTTTTTTCGCTCAAGAAAAATACGTTGATTTCGGCTATGTTTGAACGCCCCTGAGGTGAACACTTTACCTCAAGACCAGCAAGGTCAACTTCTACCAGCTATAAACCCATAAATCCTACCCCCGAAATCACTTAGTACTCAAATAAAAAGTATTTAGTTTCATTTCAGATCCATCTAACGAAATCCATCATTTCCCTTATTCCCTGAGTAAACTTAGTTATAAAACATATAATTCCAATAAAAAATGGAGATATGAATATATGCCTTGCTTCCCCCTCCAAAGCCCTAGCAGTTGGAAGCGGTAGGAGAGAACAAGGTTGATACATAATTATGAACACAAAAGAGGTTAAACACAATTACGAAAATAACTAAAAGGATTTAAAACATCTTGAAACTTCAAAGAAATTACACTCCATTTCTAAGAAAGTGAAACACGTACACAAGTTATTCTTTTGTTTATTTCCCGCGCATGCGAAATTGCGAATAATAAACTGCGCATGTACACATTGAGAGACTCATACTGTGGCTAAGCAATACACACGTGTTTGACCCGATGAATATTGAATTTTATAGTGGTAAAATTATTGTATTTTATGTTATGACCTATCCTGTATCATTTTCTTTATAAATGTATTTCTAATAAGAAACGTTTTAAAAACTTACAAACTATTTTAATACAAGACATCAACACTTTTTTCACTGTTAAAAAAGTGAATATTTAAAACCTAATTAAACAATCACAGCTTAATCAAATCGCACAACAATGTAATGTCGACACTTTAGCTTTGTCGGTGATGCGTCTTCCTTTCAACAACAAAAATTATGAATTTCCTTTTCGAGGAGGAGTGACCAACAATTTAATATTGCTATATTGGATTAATTTTGTTTGTTCAGTGTAAATTATAATCCATAATCGAGCTCAAGCTCTTTGGATCATGTAATTAAGTATAAAAAATTAAAAAAAAAAATAATGATCTGGGGTAAAGCTGTGGTGTTTGTAATTTAAATACTACAAAATTAAAAATAAAAGGTGAATGCATAACATGTTTAAAACGACTATTTCATACAATTTGTTTTTTCGGTGTAGCCAGTAGTCGCTACTCTCGGGCCGATAGCTAGTTGGAAACCAGTCGTGGTTGATAAAACCAATTATCTTGTCTCTTTCGGTCCCAGTCCCGAGCGCGCTGCGGTAAAGTGAGTAGTGAGAATACTGTTTGTTGTGCCATTCTGAAAGAAACATGTCGGGTAAAACGAAAGCCGGCGGCCAACAAGTGGTCGACTACGAACATTTACAGAATACTGCACACCGTTTGCGTATTTTATCCATTGCTGCAACTCAGGCTTCCAATTCAGGGTGAGATAAGTAATTTTATTTGGTACATTGTGCTATATTCAGAAACTTAGTATAATTTAGTTATGGTACATCCAGTTGAACCTTATGATACGAGTTTCGTCCTTGAAACTATTTGGTTTATCACTTCACTAGTCTTATTTTCGCTTGCGCTCACCGAAAGAAGGTTTTACCTTGCAGTTTTTTGGTCCCTTTTATATGGATCGTATCACAACAGTTTTAGATTTTATATTGTCTTATTGTTCATTCTATTTCAAAACTACAATTTAGCATTGTAAAAACAAAAATGATGAAGCTGCTTTAAGTAAAAGTCCCATCAACATTTTTATGTCGTGTAATCATGACTTTCAAGTACAGTACCGGCAAGGTTAAGTAACGTTCGCACTAGTTGCTATGCAGCATTGTATTGTATTGTCTTTATTTTGTATTCTTTGTTTACGTAAAGGTTGAAGTATTTCTAATAGCCTACATTATTTTTTGGGGGGAAATAATTGAGACGAGTTATTGAAGGTATATTTGTCATTTGAAACTAAATTGCGCGCAAAATATTGTAAGCCTGGATTAAATATGATTGTTCGTCACATGCAATTAACTAAAGTATTGTCTTAAACATTCCTTCAAAGAGATTCATAGTAGTGTTATATGTTAGGTCAAGACCCTATTTTTCCTCCTATTACAATTGACTTGGGGTAGTTTTATCCAACTTGGCTCTTTTACAATCTAAACATATATTATAGTCCACACCACACATATCAGTTTTAAGTTAATATTTACTCAGCACCACATCCTATCACAGGTGAAAGTAAGTAGGTGGAGCCCATTCGTTATCTGATTAAAAAAAAATCAACTCGTTTCTAGATCATGGCAGGAGGTCATCAACCTTTCTATAGTCTATTGGTTGTAAAACTGCTTATGTTTCATCTTTAACATACTATCATATTAAAAAAATATGGTTATATTAGGGTCTTATTTTTTATACTTGCAATCACCTAAGGAATAATAAACCAGAATTCCATAGACCACAACGAGTTTTAGAACTTTTTAGGTTAGCATTTTATATGTTTGAATGAAGAACTCCCTTATGTAGTTTAAATTTATATTAATTTCATTTTACTATTTCACAACACAAGCCAGGTGGCTAGTATGCAAAAAAATCATTTAAAAAATAAAATTTTCACAAAATTAACACCACCAGACATCTTTATTACTGTTAATTTATTTGACACATAAAAGGGAAATATGTTTCAATATTAACATGATTTAAGCCCAAATCTAGAAAATAATAACTTTACTTACCTATTTCACAGGTTACCTTTCGTCCATCTAACTCATTATTTCCTGAAACGTTAAATACATGTATTATCCATAAAATATATGTATTATCCATAAAATATATGTTTATATATATAAAATACTAGTTTGTATGCTCTGAATTACGAAACAACCCAACCTAACCTTCCATGTATGATAAAATGAAATGTTAATAAAAGCTGGGGTGGCCATAACATTTATTTAGAGTATATTGGTCTTGTTGTTCATCATGGAAAGTAGTGGTAACAAACATTCTAGTCGGCACATAAATTAATTAGGTATTTTATAATCAAATTAAAATATTTTAATGTACCGGTACCTATTTCACTCTTATGTGTCGAATACCATATAATTTATAACATTGTATGTTAGTGCTATTTTTGTGAAAAGATTATTTTATAAAATAAATTGTTTGAGTAACATAAAAAAACCTTTTGAACACTTTTCAGTTTTTTTTTAAAAATGCTCTATTTTAGTATTTGAAAAAACACATATATTTAAAAGTTATCATGATCAAAAAAAAAAAGTTTTTGAACTCACAACTACAAAATATTTTGTTTATATGTTCCCATGCCCTTTTTTTTTAATTGTACAAGTTGAAGGCTAGGCCTCATATCAACCTATATTTTAAGTCTTTTTCAAATGTCTGTAGGCAAGGCTTAAGTAAGGTCAAAGTTTCTCAAACTATGGGGTACGTGAAAGATTTTAGGGTGTATTTAATGCACCACTTTATTTATTGATGATAAAATATGTTTTTAATAGTAGAAAGTCTGGTCAACAAATTAAAAGATTTTTACTTGATATTGTGGGATTTTGCAGGCCTAAGCTTTTCTTTCTCTCTGGTCCAACACAGTTAGTTTCCCATTTAAATATTTACTAACATTTTGAATGGCCATTTGTAATTTACTTCACAATATATCAAACCATTGTTTACTTTTTATTGAATATTTGGAAGGGATTATTTTGGCTAGGCCACGAGTGGCGTCACGGGGTTAGCAAAAGTTTGAGGACACACTGGGTTAGGTTATCAAATATCATATTTATTAAAATTACAACATATATATTTATATAAAGGCTACATTGTTTACTAACTAAACCAAATATCAGCCATCTTCTCGAAATTTTTATAGAGGGAAAAACACCTTTTAAATATAATCGGAACAATCCAACTTCACATTTAAAACATATTTAGCCTTTTACAGTTATGTAAAATGATAGGGGCCTACATTTATATGTCACATAAATTTCCTGTCAGAGAATTTGAAGTAATAGAACTTAGCTAACCCCACATAATTATTTTTATGGTAGTTTTTTTTTCTTCTAGTTAACCGTCTTACTACTCGTTTGGGTTCTATAAAACCATTTTGGGGGAGAAAAAACCTCATTACACCCAACATAGATTCAAACCTCGATCTCCCGATCATCAGCATTTTATAGTTTGACACAAGAGTAGCGTATTAAACCATGCGGCCACCAAAGCAGGTGCTATAGTAGTCATCATCTGAAAGGTGTTCTTTGATTGGTGTTATTGGAGGAACATAGAAATAAATCACCAGTAACGAAATAGCTTACCTTGATTATTTGTTACCCGCCTCGGTGGCATATTTAGCTAATGCGTGTTGAGCTCTACGGTTGAGGATGGGGAGATCGAGGTTTGAATCTCTGTCGGGTGAACTTTTTTTCCCTAAATGGTTTTCCACTCTCCCTCCACGCAAATGCGGGTTCACTTCTCCTACATTCAACTTTGCCAATTCCTAACCCATTAGTGTAATTAGTATTTAAGTGTATAACCCTAACAGGTGGTAAGACTCGGTGCTAATTAAAATAAAATAATTTGTTTGATTCAGCCATCCCACATCATGTTCCTCCATCGCAGAGATCATGTCAGTTTTGTTCTTCCACACCATGAAATACAACAAGTCAACTCCCAGAGACGCTGTCAGCGACAGGTTCATTCTTTCCAAGGGACACGCTGCGCCCATTCTCTATGGAGGTAAGTGTACCTTGCATTAAACTGTCCGCTATTATCTCTGAAGATGACCAGTGTGCAATAAGACAAACACCATAGACCATGTAAGCTAATGGTTTAATTGATACAATTTTTTTACAAAAGTTTACGGTTTGTACAAAAAAAACTGTTGAAAATTAAACCACAACTGTTGCCGCTGTTCTAATCCTAATATTTAGTTTTTTGAACCTAACCTCATTGTTTTTAAGTCCTACCTTTAAAAAAATATATATCTCTGAGCTTTATAATCAGCCTCTTACATTTAATCTTTACTAATTCATTCATTTTTATTGCATATAGTTTACGTATTTAAAATTAATATCAGCATTTACTTTAACTCACTGTGGATCTAGGCTATAGGTGTATTCTGATAGAAAAATAAATGCAAATAAATCTTTATAGGCCTCTTTGTGAGGAATGTAATTTAATTTACTTATTTTTGGGGGTGTGCGAAGTAGATTTGAAACCTGTGAAACAAAGCCGAAGATAAATAAAGGTTTTGATGTCGCATAATAGGTACTTTTAGTTTTTAAACTATCCATTAATGCAGCTAAAGAAAGAGAAAGCTGGAAAGTAAAAACCAAAATCTCACTATTCTTTATTCTGGCATGTCTGAATTTATTTATGCTTACGTTACATTAAATATGGTCATTTAATCAACAGTTGATCATAGAAAATTACTGATTAGAAGCTCTCTTCTAAAAATGATTACACATTGAAATAAACTTTCTTCCCTCACCACTTCCTTGGATTAGTGGGAATACCTCGACGATATTCTGATTACCCTGACGCTTATACAACCTGAAATATTATCTCATCTATCAGTTAATTAAGCTCATTAATTGGAGTATTATTATTAATTTTCATTTTATATTTGAAATTTGTTCTTGGCCAATTGAAATTTTCTCCTTCCTTTTTAAAATGTTTCGAAAACGCTAAGATTACTGTGTGTATCAGGAAATTAAAAACGAACAAGATTTGATCTTTCACTTTGACATTTAAAAGCTTTGTACACCCGTATTAATTTTATTGCTATTAAAAGTATTTAAGGTGAAGTGGGAGAAAACTTGAGCTACAGGGTATTTAAATTAAGGTCCATAATTTAATAATTTTTACCACTTTTTTTTTGTCAAAAAAAAAGCTTAAGTAGCAATGTTTAGTTTAATTTAATTTTTCTGCACACAGTGTTCTCAAAAATTATTGAATATCTACTTTAGGGGTTTGTGTGGAATTTTTTAAATTAAGAGAAGAAGGTCCTGCTCGAATTCGATTTTACTTAAATACCAGATTTTCAAGAATTGTTGAGTTTACTATGTGTAAAAAATTAAACCTAAAGAGGTCTTCTGAAGCAATATTTTATTTATTTTGGCCCCTAATATTTTAAATGCTAAAAAAAAACTCGCCAAAGTACGAAATCTAACTCGGGGCTCCTTCCTTCCACCTCACCTTAAGGAAGTTTGTCCCAAGTAGGCGAGCATGACTTTTACTTAGCTTGTCCATTGATGCGAGGAACTCTTGGGAGTGGGGGGGGATCGTGAGTTAGGCAAGAATTGTTGCAGTTTTTTTTATAACTAATCTTTACCCGCTTTGGTGGCCGCATGGTCTAACACTTTCGCAATAGACTGGACTGCCGATGACTGGTAGATCCCCACTCTTGATAACTAAATATGCTGAATTTAAGTAGTCATCTCGGTGTTTGGGTGTGTCCCCACCGGCACGCAATGATTGTACTATGAGAGTTCTCCTGCATGGCGACAGCGTTATGGTTACAAAAAGTAAGCGATTTTGGCCTATACACAGTGCCAGATTTAGGCACGGGCCCGGGACCAGGGCGGCAAATTTTCATATATATATTTTTTTTTAAATACACGCCAAATCGGATTTACGATGCAAGAAATTTACCAACACTAAAGGGGAATTTTTACACTAGCATTATATTTTGTTCTTTATTTATTGTTTTGTTATTATTTGTATTTTATTCTTTTTTTTATTTTTTTCCCTTGCACTTGAAAATGACAGTGTAAAATTAAAACTATGAAGATGTAATTCTTTCATCTGCAAATGAAAGGGCTAGGAGAAAACATCTCTCTTTGTAGTTTAAGTATCCATCCTCTTTTTACAGTTAAAAAAAACTTATCAGAATACCTCACCCTGCTATTTATTAACGATTTAATAAATACTCTTTATTGTACTATTTATTAAAATAGTAATTTTTTTTAAATAATTTAGAAAAAAATATAATTAGTTTTATTTGTTTTCAATGTATTGTAGAACAAAGGGGCGCAAACATTTAATGGGCCCATGGGCGTAGGTGCAGTCAAATTCGGGGGGTGCCTATACATATAAACTTTATGACTTTACGTTCTGGACTTTGTGTTATGTTCTAGTCTCCTGATCATGGTAACTAGATTGCAATTTACCTAAAATTTGTTGGAAGACCATTGGAGGTGAGAAAACTAAAACAAGTAAAGTTGTTTTTCTCTCCACCATTTTAAAAAAAACACTGCAAAAAAATGGGTTTGGCAGTTGCTTTAAAGTTGTATTATTATACTCTTGAATGTGATTACAAAACTGCTTCACGATATAACTTTGTTCTTGTATCAGTCTGGGTCGAGAACAACTTGTACACTGAAATCGACCTCCTGACCTTGAGGAAGATAGACAGTGAGCTCGAGGGTCATCCCACCCCTAGACTGAGCTTTGTAGATGCGGCCACTGGGTCTCTTGGTCAAGGACTCTCCATAGCTGCTGGGATGGCCTATGTTGGCAAATATTATGACAAAGCTTCCTACAGGTTCGTATTCTTTGGTTGTTACATTCGAATTAAGTTAAAACAATACTAATCAGTTGTCAATATAAAGAGCTTCAGTTTGGACTTTTTTTAATGTAAGTTTCAGCTCAAGTTACCTTCTTCCCCAACTTGAAAATTCACATCAAGTGTCTTAAACAGTATGCCTACCTTATATTCTTTCTTTCACTAGTATACTATTAAGTAGTATAGTTATTGGGACTAGATGATTTATTATGAGTTTAGGATGAAAATATAAGCTTGAAGTTGAGTTTATTAATTAGCCATATTACTTGTGTCAGTGGGCGCTCAAACTAAATGTCAGGATCATTTAATCCAAACGGCAATAACGAAGAGTTCAGGGTTTTAATTTTGGCCGGTTGATATTTTTTTTTTCTCTAAATAGCTCCACATTTGTGCAGGTACATTTGCTATAAATTCTACTCTATTCACACAAACAGCATAGTTAAATGTGTTTAATCCAGATGGGTAGCAAGACGCGGCGGAGGAAAACCAAAACAAAAACATCCGTTTTAAAAGAGAGATTAAAATTAATGTACACTGTTTTTTAAAAATTAATTTGTTTGGGCTAATTATACTTTGCAATGTAGATTTAAAGAACTGGGTTAACCAGATACATATTTTTAATACAGTTTTATAAAATAAAAGTTTAGTAAAATAAAAATTTATCAGGTTTACCGGTTTATTTGAAAAAGAGAGCACCTACTCTTATTAGTAAGTGATAAAAATCCTCATTTAATTATTCTAAAAAAACCAAACAAAAAAAAAAAAAAGACTGCCATCTTAAAAACACACTGTAATTGAAATATTAACAAATGAAAGTAAGAGAAAAATATGGCGATGAAACGGGGTCTGACACCTTAGCTAAGCCGGTAGCGTATCTATCTGCTGAGCTAAGGGTCTTGAGTTTGATTCCCGGGATGATCAAAAACTATCATTGATGAAATATGGGTTTCCTCTTTTGCAGTGATGAATTAACGGCCCAAGGGAGGGAGGGACTCGATGCTGTTTTTGTTTTAGATTCAAGTTAGCTTATAAGTTGTGGGCTGATATAATTAGTCAGTTCAGAAAGTGTAAGTTAATTACCTCAAATACAAGGGGACATTATTATCCATTTTGATATACAGTTCTGAAACCTGGACATGGATGAAGAGAGATTTAAGAAGATTGCAGGCAGCAGAGATGAGGAGGTTCCTGAGAGGCAGTGAGAATATAACAAGAAAAGACATGATAAGGAATTAATTAATTAGGGATGGTTTATCCTTAGTAGAAACACTGAAGAGGAAAAGGTTGCTGTGGCTAGGTCATGTGATGAGAATTGAGAAGGACAGAATGCCTAAGAAGTCTTACAGAACAAAGAGAAGGGTAGAAGACCTATTGGAAGACCTTGGACAAGATGGATGGACCAATTGCAGAAGGACATGGAAGCTAAAGGAGCGGACTGGACACTCGTGGCTGAGGGGGAGGTTTGGAAAGATCGACAGGAATGGAAGAGGATGTGCCAGACGTCCCACAAAAGAGGAGGGAGGGGTGATGAAATGAAATGTCAATTTAGGGAGAAAGAAAGTTGTCTCTAGGCGTGGTTAATGAAAAGAGGAGGGTATAAAATATCACATCCATATTGATACAAATCTTGAACAATCCTCATCCTAATTTACACTTTTTCCAGGGTGTTCTGCCTTATTGGAGACGGAGAGAGTGCAGAGGGCTCCATATGGGAGGCACTCAGTTTTGCCAGCTACTACAAACTGGACAACCTGGTGGTTATTTTCGACATCAACCGCCTGGGGCAATCCGAGCCCACCTCCCTTCAGCACGACCTTGCCACTTATAAGGCCAGGGTGGAGGCGTTCGGACTAAATTCCATAGTGGTGGATGGGCACGACGTCAAAGAGGTCGTTAAGGTATGTGACCGTTGGAGAACTTAAAACAGTTTTTGACAGATGATACATCACCAGGCCTCTGAAAATATGATTACCAGTTCTCACTGCTGGTAGAAATTATTATAATTAGGACCTGGCCAGTTATTTTCTGCCTCTTTACTTTATATTATAATATAAATGCTTGTCTTTTGAAGCATCTTAGAACTAATTTTTATACATACAAAGCATTTTTCATATTCATTTTAAAATAAAAGCTTGCTTTATTTATTAAAGCTTTAGAAAATCAAAGAGTGAGTGGTATCACATATTAAGATCGTGTTCATTATGGTCAAAGTTTTTAAGTTATTATAGCAAATGTTTACCATGTGAAAACCTTATTGTTGTAATTAGTATTGTAAAGTACATTTTAATTAATCATGAAGACATTTTGTTTTTTTTATTTTATTTGGTGATCAATTTAAACTTGCTGGTTAGCAACCTTTTTTTTTCCATAACATTTGATCAAATGATATTTCTGAAATAAATTGTCTTCACCTTTAATTAATTCAGATTATCAAATCTGATTCATAAATTTTAACTTCCAAATTTCACTTCTTTTTCACTCAACATTTACAATTTAAATTTTTTTCAATGCTTACAACCTTATAATGATATGCTATTTGTTTTATACTGTACTGAAATGTCTTTGGAAAAAAAAAGATGCTAAAAAGTTTATCTAAATAGTAAAACACTTAAACAAAATTAACATGTTTGATTTGAATAAGATGTAATAAGTTTATTTTGAGTATATTTGCCTAAAATGAAACAGCAAAATATTACTAATAATTCTCGTAGTAAAAAATTACCCAATTATGAATATTGCTGTTTTGTTTAAATTCCAGTACTTTTAATTTATTGAGATTGAGAGCTTAGAATTCAGGTGATAAAATCTACTTTTGACATTCATCATCTGTTCACTCATTAATATAGACATTTGGGGTAGTAGGGGGGGAGGGGAAATACTAATTGCAAAGAGTTTAAAATAAATATTTGATAATACAAAAAATATATGCTAATATTGACACTTTAAGCTAACAGGTTTTCAGCTCCCTGATTGACTTTTAGTAAATGTTTTATGCCTCGGATTATTGGGTTAGTTTATTTCTATTTCTATTATATTTGTAAGAAGGTACAGGAAAGGTGAATAGAAACATATGAAAGGAACGAACACAAGATGGCTTTTAAAATAAAAAGAAGAACACGGTTCACACTTTACATTGCTGCCACTGTACTTCACACTTTACATTGCTGCCACTGTACAAAGAGGTAATGGCTGCATCTTGAAGAAAATCGATAGTCATCGCCCATTCCCCCGACCTAGGCTTCATTTTATCGGAACTCAACAGGAGGGAGTTTGAAACGCGCAACGCAACTTTATAAAAGAGGAAACCAAGAAACGGGAGAGGGAGGGGGGGGGGGAATGAGACACTTAGATGCGAACACATATTCGTTATACAAAAAGGAATAGTAGCTTATTTAAATACTAATGTCTTAATACTCTTGAATTATGTAGGATAGGAAAGCCTACACTAAGAGAGCTATGGCTTTGATTCACCGGTTTACACCTGCAATTACTACCGTACTATAACCAATTTGATGTTATTTCTTTACCTGCCAGGCATTTGATGATGCAGCAAAAACTAAGAACAAGCCTACTGCAGTGTTGGCTAAAACCTTTAAAGGAAAGTATTTCCCTGGAATAGAGGACAAAGAAAACTACCATGGAAAACCCCTTGGTGGGCAAGCACAGTCAACTATTGAGGTAAAATATATATTAATTTACCTTATACATAGTTATAAGTTATTTAATTTCATTCAGAAATATTAACTAAATGAAGAAAGAAATTTATTGAAGTACATTTCTACAGAACTGTGAGAATTTTAGGTTTAAATTGCTAAATAGTTTCTATAACTTTTTTTTTTCTAAAGATCTTTCTCACTTCACCCCCAATAGATTTTGGTATGGAGTTTGAACCCCAATTTACAAAGTCAAGTTTTATATTACATCCCTAGCATTCAGATTTAATTCATAATATTCTATTTATATTGTATAGTAATGGGTAGTATATTAAAATGAAAAGTTTTATTAACTGCGTGAAGAAGTTTATGTAATCTGTAAAGTTTGTATCATGATTGGTCATAATTCATTTGCTAAAAACTTTTCAATTTTTAAACTAAGGTTAGTATCAAAAGCTTATTGTATTTTGGTTGTTAAACTGTTTAAAAGATGTATAAACTAGCTGTTTGTAATATCATTTACTGATAACATTTAAGTAGGTTTGTTGAGATAAAGCTTTGACCTTCAAGAAAGGAGCCAAGTTCAGAACGATAGTGTAATTTAAAGAAACAAACCCAATGGTCTCTTAGGCAGAATTAAAAAGTAATTATCTTATTTGATGCATGTACCGACTGATTTTATCAGCATGCAGCTTACAAACTAACTTGATTCTAGAACAGACGCAGCACCACCCAATCTCCTAACTGTTAATTCATCATTATGAAAGGAGAAACCTCAATTTCATTATTTATTATAACTTTTTTTGGCTTTTGTCATGATTTGAACTTTTACTTCACATCCATTACTGTTTCCAGCCTGTGGCCTGGGTCAATTTTTTATTCAAGCGATATATTTCCCACTACTGGCTTGCTAGGCTTGTCATAGTATAAACTTAAGTTTTCTTACACTGTTTCATAACTTTTAATAATTTCTTTCTACCCAATCTGAAACAATATTTTAAACCTAATTGAAAGTATTTATTCTCCGTTTTGGAATGTTATCTATGATGTGTAATATAGTGTATACATTAATACAGGCATTGTATTTACTTGGAAAAGAGAAAATACCATCATTTTTTAAATGTATGGTAAATTATTTTATAATTATTTTATCATATTTTGAAATATTCAACTGAATAAAATATTTTCATCCACTGCGTGGGTGCATTATTGTAAAGAACTTGTTTCCGTCACGTTCAATCACATGGTTTAAATTTGTTGGTCGCCATTTTTAAGCTTTGTTAGTTAATCCTTTTGTGAAAGTGGTGTGAATACATTTTTTTTAAAGTGAAATAAAACGATAAATAAGCTTTGTGCTTGACCTCAAATAAATAATATAAACAATATTGGCTTAAATTACTGTGGTTTACTATGGTTATTTGGAATAGAGCACTAGGCTAAATCATGGTTTAAATTAGGAGGGATAGCCAGCACACTTACCTTGGTGATACTGGAGTAGAAATTGTTTAGATAGAACACTATAAAACACACAAACACATTTTTAAGGACAAGCTTTCACTGTCACAGACAGCTTCATCAGGCCAAGAGAGTAGACTGATGCTTGGTTGAACTGCAAGGTTGACTGTCCACAGCTGACTACAGTCTACTCTCTTGGCCTGATGAAGCTGTCTGTGACAGTGAAAGCTTGTCCTTAAAAATGTGTTTGTGTGTTTTATAGTGTTCTATCTAAACAATTTCTACTCCAGTATCACCAAGGTAAGTGAACTGTGGTTTACTATCAAATTCATACATTACTATACGTTTTCAATACAGTTTTCCAAAGTGAAAAATGTCAGCTGTTGGCGTAGGGATATATTAGGGATTATTTCTAGTAAATTTTTGAGCTGTCTTCCAAGTAAACTAAGGTCATGAATGTATTATACTACACAATTCACCACCAATAAAAGCAACATGCTAACATTAGTGCGTTAACCCCTGACAATATTTTAAATACATATTTAGAATTCTAAACTTTGATATTGGATCACTTTGAAGTCAGCTTTTACATTCTTTTCTTCACATTAAATTAAAAAATGTATGAATTAAATCAAATGCTATTAGAGACGCACAACCTAAATTATTGTTTGCCTTCTTTTAATGTGTTTTAACGATGTTGTCTACTTGGAGATTTCAAAGCTATTTTGTGAAATGGGTTGCATCTTAACTTGACACACTTTAAGTAGTATCACATCTAGACGTCAGTGTACGAAATAAAAAGAGGGATAAAATTGAGCAGTCCACCATGTGAGGCCTCGTGTTTATTTCTGATAACCCTTCTCCTCTTTATCTGACGAGTTTACACACTCACTTTACTATTTGCGCCTTGAAAATATTTATTTGCTTTTTAAAATAAAATTTTTCTTCTCCTATTCTAGATAGACATATACTTCCACAAACCTTTTTAATCTACGTCCTACAGGCCGTTTTCGTGACTAAGCCAAAGAGCTTTATACAAAAAATATATTTATAAAACTACTACTTCCAGATAATTTTTTTGACACTGTATGGATATTTTTAGAATCATTTAATAACCTATGGTTTTTGTTTCGACGTTAAAAACTCGATGAATAAAACATGAATTCACTAACATGGGAACTCTTATATTGAACTGTTGTGACGTCACAAGTAGTCAACATTCTTAAAAGTATTTAGGAAGATTCAGGTTTGACTTGAATGACAATTGAATTCTGAACATTCTTACATCTTAACTTTAATATTTGATGTTATTGTTGGCAGCACCTGAAGACCCTTGTACAGGAGAAGAAGAAAACTGAGCATGTGATTCCCTCGCCTGTAGGCACTGTCCCGAATGTAGATCTGACGAATATTAAACTGTCAACACCACCTGCCTTCAAGCTAGGCGAGAAGGTGGCCATTAGGCTGTCCTATGGCACCGCTTTAGTCAGACTCGCTACCACCAACAGGCGAGTCATTGCTCTTGACGGAGACACCAAAAATTCCACATATGCAGAGAGCTTGAAAAAGGTGGGTGCTTAGTTGAAGATAATTAGTTTAGTGCTGCTTTTAATATAACTGTTTATATGCATAATATTACGAGTAATACCGATTTATTAATCCAAACACGAATACAATTTTACAACTCTGTCAAGACTAGCGTCTTCTCGGGGTTGTTAGAGGTAACCTTGGAGTAGGAATAGAGGGGTTTGAATCTGAAAGGAGTGATAACAGTTGGAGAAAAATATTTGCTACAAAGTTGAGGCGAGTCTCAGTAGGAAAAGGGTTTGGTGCTTATTTAATTTTTCACCTTTTGAGATTAGTTATGATGATTACATTTTTTTAATAAACCTAAAATGTGTATCAATATGTTTTGAAGCATTTTATTATTGGATTCAGAAACTTAACATGGTAAAATATTAAATACAGATTTTATTTGAAACATTTTCATAGTAAGCCTAAAATTAATTATTTGATTTTGATTTTAGCCTATTTAAAAAATAAAATATTTAATACAATTTTTTTAAGCGTGGAATTTGACTAGGATTCAATCCTATAAAATAAATTTAGCATGAGATTCGATTCAGATTCGACAAAAAAAAAAATTTAGGCATGAGATTAAATTTGGACTTGACTTGAAGTTATTTTTAGGCATGAGATTTGATTAGAGTCAGCCAAGATTCGAGTTTGATTCGAAATTGAAAACTATGTATTCGCACAGGCTTACGTTTATGCAAGTTTTATCACTTTGAGAGTTATTTTTAAACTTACAATAGTTGATAAACCTTTGGTATTTATTTTTCTTAGCTCTCCAATATACATTTTGGGTAAACTTAGTCCCATAGTCCACCCCGATGTTACGCTCCTGCTCATAATAATAATATAAATAAATTATTGTGTGACATGTCAGTTTAGTATGAAACATTTTTATTTCAGGCATTCCCAGAAAACTACATCGAGTGTTTCATTGCTGAACAAAACTTGGTGGGAGTTGCAATCGGCGCTGCATGCAGAGATAGGACTGTGGCATTTGTATCTACATTTGCAGCTTTCTTTACGAGAGCATTTGATCAGGTACAAAACATTACATCAAACTACCTCGTCTTTATAAGGGAGGGCTAATAGTTTGTATTTGATCAAAGTATCGGGAAATTGCAAGCACGAAATCATTTAATCACCGCTTACTTTGTGTCCCACAGATTCGAATGGGTGCCATATCTCAAACCAATGTAAACTTTGTGGGTTCTCATTGTGGAATAAGCATTGGAGAGGATGGTCCCAGTCAAATGGGCTTGGAAGACATTTCAATGTTCCGCACTATTCCAGGTAAGATTAGGAACCCTAAATTATGGTAGATAAATCTTTGAGATTTGGTCTTTAAAACAAATTCTCCGTTTAAAATAAATTTTGACATAAAAATAGTTTATAGCATTTGAAAACGTGTACGATGTCATTAGTCGTCTGCTTGTGAAGCACTGTACAGCGTGTGCAACACCATCAGTCATCCATATGTTTGTAATGCATTTACACGCTTCTGCCTGAAGTTTAAGAACTGACCAGTAGATCTCGGGCAAGGACAAGTCTTTTAGCGATTGTTTCCAGCTGGTTTTGGCAACTAACGGCCATATCTGTACTATTTGAAATATAGTTTCTATAAAGTGTTCTTGTGTATGCTGTATGCAATTTTGTGTTAGTGTGATGTGCGCAAGGTGTTTTGTAATGGTGGGTTGCGCACAATGTGTCTTACATGATAGTGATATTCTTAATATTTTGGATAACAGTGACAATACTAGTGTTAGTGAATCTGATAACTGGTGAAGTGCTTAGTGTAGAGTCTGAGGGAAGTTCTGGAGAAGATGAAGTTGAATAAAATGTTGAAATTCAAGGTGACTGGGGTGATTGTGACATTAACAACAAACCACAACCTCTCCCTGCTAACATCATCAGAAGGGTACACAACATTCAAGTAGACAAGATTAGTCCTGTAGTTTATTTTGAGCTATATTTTGACAACTAAATAATAGACTTGATTATTATGGAAACAAAATAAATATGCAGATCAATATTTAGTCAAGGAATCTTTGAAAATTGCGTTGTTCAGAAAATCACGATTTCTAAAGTGGACCCCAAAATATTCTAACAAGGTAAGGGTATTTCTAGCTCGATTTATCCTCATGGGTATTGTTTCTAAAAGAAGTATAAAAATATATTTTACTAGAAAACAAATGCTAGAGACCCCATTCTAAGAGATGTTCTCCCTCCCTCTGCAAGTTTCTGCATTTATCTCCTCGCCCCTCAAAAGTTTTCCTAGTTCTGATTTCCAAAAGTTGGCATGTATGCTATAAAGAAAGGGCTTGATATGTTCTTCCTTGTAATTAATGAGTTTATTTTAATGATTTCCTGTAAAATAACTCAGCTTGTGTTTGAATAGGAGCTACCGTTTTCTACCCAAGTGATGCCGTCAGCTGTGAAAGAGCGGTAGAACTAGCCGCCAACACCAAAGGCGTCTGTTATATCCGCACATCACGACCAGCTGTCCCAGTCCTCTACAAGAATGACGAGCCTTTTGTGGTAACACTTGTCTTCGTCTTTAAACTGTTAGGATTTGACTCTCGAATCCAAAATTTTCTAGAATATCCTTAAGGATGCGAGGGCCTGTCCCTAATAGATATTATCAATACTTTAACATATTTATAATAATATGTTATTGATGTTGGCCTCAAAAAAGTTTGTATTTTCTAAAAGGTGCTCCGAATCAAATGTCTATTCATTATTAATCAAGGTAAAAGTACGCAACCTGTGCGCTTGTGGAGAAGAGAAAGGTAGAGTTGGGAGAAAACCTACCATTATAAATGGGATTGACTGCCTCTGCTATCAAGTTCACAATCTGGTTGACAGAAGGGAGCTAAAAAAAAGGCCTGAATGATGTATACTTTTAGGTTAGGGCAAGAGCATATATATTTCTTTTTAACACCGCATATTTTCTAGCCATTCGGGCTACACGACTATGTACTAGTTACGTTAATGAGCTAGGAATGAAGAAGTATGTGTTCAGAGGATTTGTACTAGCATTTGCATGGAGAGATTGCGGGGAAACCATTTAGAAAAAAAACCACCCTCGGCACATCTGACTTAGATCAAATTCTGATCTCCCTGTCATCAGCAATCTAGTCTACTGCGAGATGACGCTTTAGACCATGTAGCCACCGAGGCAGGTAAGAGAATATTAAATAGACTTCATTGTAAAAGTGTATTGTGTCCAATGTAAATAAAAAAATCTTTACTGCTTTTAGTTCTTTCTAGTGAAGGAGGAAAATATCTTTGGTTTAGTGCTATTTGAAATTTTGAATTGAAT
The DNA here is from genome assembly GCA_902155825.1 of Timema genevievae. NCBI lineage: Eukaryota > Metazoa > Arthropoda > Insecta > Phasmatodea > Timematidae > Timema > Timema genevievae. The sequence goes on from CABFWO010003966.1 coordinate 18,030, forward strand.
TGAAGTGTTATATAAAAACAATGCCTTTACAGATTTTGTCTTAAGACGGTCAAAACATTTAATTTTACTATTTTAGTTTTTTTTTTCATTATCATACCACTGAAGAACATAGAACATAGGACTTTCCAAATTACCCTTTCTCCCCACCACATCTCTTCCTCCACCATGTCCTGGTCTTCTCCTCTCTCCTCCACACTTTTCTACATGGAACATGTGAACATCAATTTGTAATGTACGTAACTACACAAAATGCCAAAAAATGATCTTAAACGTGTATTTTACCTTTCAGTATTTTTATTGGTGAAGCTTTATAATTTCCTAAGTCAAAGTTTTCACATGCCACTAGTTATGACCTTGAATAAAAATCTCACTCTGTTCAAGTAACATATATTGTGATTTTAGGCGGGTCATTCTAAGATAGTGAAACAAAGCAGCAGAGACGAAGTCCTTGCTATTGGTGCAGGCGTGACACTCCACGAGATCTTGACGGCTGCCAAAGAGTTGGCTGACAAGGGGATCCATATTCGTGTCCTTGACCCATTCACTATCAAACCCCTTGACAAGGCAAACATAATTAAACATGCCAGGGAGTGCAAGGGAATTATACTCACAGTGGAGGACCACTATCGTGAAGGTTAGTACGCTCTTAACCTGATGAAGCTGCCTATGACAGTGAAAACTTGTTATTAAAAATGTGTTTGTGTTACGTGTTCTATCCAAACCATTTCTACTCCAGTATCACCAAGGTAAGTGTGCTGGCTATCTCTCTTAATCTAAACCCTGATTTAGAGCAGTTTTTATTTCTATTTGTACTTGATTTTTCTACAACTCTTATCATGTTTGTAGGAAGACAAAATGGCACTATATAGCTGTATTAAACTAAACATTTAATTGTGCACTTTTAAGGCCTAAAGTTTTCTGGTAAATGTTTAGATCTTGCCTTTCTATCTTCCTTACTAGAGTCTTATATGTAATAGACACCTTAGCTCAGTCGGTAGCATGTCTGTCTACTCAGCTAAGGGTCCCGGGTTCGATTCCTGGCAGGGCCGAAAAATGTATAATTGGTTAAATGTGGGCTTACCCTTTCACAGTGATAAATTAATGGCTGGAGACTGGATGTTGTTCCTGTCCTAGTCTTAAGTTAAATTATAAGGCATATGAAGCTACGACAGGCCTAGCAAGCCGGTAGTAGAAAATATATAGTTTGAATAAAAAACTGACCACAGGCTGAAAACTAATGGATATAAAAAATAAATATGTAATAACAGATTATATTTATACTAAGCTGTTTTTATGTTCCCTTGATAGTAGTGAATTTTTACTCATAACTGGTTTTATTGAACATTTAGTCGAGTCGCAAATCAAACATAACCAGAAGCTGTCGATCGATACTTTAGTACTTTTGTCAAATTCTAAACCTAAAAATATCGGCTATGTTTTGAAAGTTGTTTAGTTTTGAAATGTTTTATTGTTGTACTTTAAATTGCCACATTTTTTGAGAGGTCTTAATCATTTTTTCAGGTGGAATCGGGGAGGCAGTTTTGTCTGCCGTGGCCGAGGAGGAAGGGATCAATGTGAAGATACTTGCAGTTGAAGGAATACCGAGGTCTGGATCTCCGGAAGGCCTCCTGGACTTGTTCGGTATAAGTGCCAAGAGCGTTGTCAAAGCTGTTCAGCAGCTGGTTGACCATCCTTCACCCCCAACCAAAAAGAAATATTGAATTATGACATTGAAACCAATACAAACTTAGTTTAGTGGCCGAATCGAGTTGTATTAATATGGAATACTAATACTTACAAAGAGTTAAATTGATTCGCCTTCTTTTACAATTTTATAAGGATACAAAAATTGGCCTAAATAATCTGCATTTCATAGTTGTGACCTGTAAATGTTGTTTTTTCTAGTATAAAATTTCAATCTCGTGAAAATGCGGGAAAGTATTTGTACAATTCTTTTGATATGGTTTGTGGAGTTTTCAGACATTTATAAAGGCAAGAATTCTTTTTGGAACCAATAAATGTTTTTCAACTAAGAGAAGTATAAGCTATTTTATATCAAAATAAACTTCTTATTCATCCCCATTGATGTTTCTAACGTCTGTCAATAACCGTTTTTAACTTATGTCATAAAATGTAGTGCAGGGCTGCCGCCATTGTGTTTTACAAGTCCTGTTCTTGACCTAAAAGATCCTGTAAAATCCTATGTTTTATTTAAATATATACACATCATCATCATTATCAACTGTTTCCAGTCTGTGGCCAGGTCAGTTTAGTAAAATGCCTTCATCTTCCTCTATCTTTCCACCATGATTCCTCATTTAATCGCTTCCTTACTCCTGTTTCTTACATACTTTCTGTTGTCTACTGCTCCCATCTCTTTCTTGGTCTCCCTTGCGGTCTTTTAGTCCTACATACATCTCCATCCTTCTCTTTACTATTCTCTCCTTTTCTGTCCTCATTACAGTCTTGCTCCCACCAAGGTAAGTGTGCTGGCTATCCCTCCTAATTTAAACCATATAAACTAGGTATGTGATGTGATTAGTAATAATTTAGCACCGCGTCTTACTACCCGTTCGGGTTATACTCTTAAGTACTAATTACACTAATGGATTAGGAATTGGGAAGGATGAATTTTAGAGGAAGTGAACCCGGATTGGCGTGGAGGAAGAGTGGAAAACCATTTAGGAAAAACCACCTCCAGTTCACTCGACCGAGATTCGAACCTCGATCATCCCGTCCTCGGTGATCTAGCTCAACACGACTGGCATGTTAGCCAACTACACCACCGAGGCGGGTGATGTGATTAGTAGAAATATAATTTATTAGGTTTTGGTTTTCACTGCTTGCCCAAGTTTAATATAATTTCACTAACCGGTTAAGGATGAGGAAGGTATAATTTAGAGGAAATAATGCACGCATTGGTGCGAATGGGGAGTGAGACGCTATTTAGAAAAAAAAGCCTTTGTACATTTAGCCGAGATTCAAACCCTGGTCGGCAAACTAGACTTAAGTGGGTATTGTTAAAATAATTTAATAATTTTAAACAATTACACCTTAGGGGATTAAATTAAAAATATCCTTTATAATAAGAAATTATCCATCAGTTGGACAGATTTTGAACCACTTTAGTATGTTGAAAGAATTGGAACTATTTCACCAACAGAATGCACTAGCTTATTCACAGCTGATATGTTTATTAAATAGTTGAACCTTGAAACTAAATATAGAGCTGGGCTGATGATCGATAACACGTTTTAGGGCTATCCATTGTTTATGGGTTGTTTCTACTTGGTGTGACAGTTTACTTTAAAGACAGAAAGAGGCGCCTGATTCCTCGCATGCAGTCGCAAATAAACAATAAATAGTTACTACTTTCTTTCTCCGACGAGGAGGATGCCGGTGAGAAAACTCGAGCAGGGGGGAGGGGATGTATCTTGCCAAGAAGAAGAAGAAAACTCTTAAGGTCTACTACTTTGTTATATTTGGAAGAAGGTACTGGAAAGGCGGTTAGAAAACATATAAAAGGGAACAAACACCAAATGACTTTCCCAATAAAAATAACACAGTTTGTACTTTACATTGCTGCCACTGGACTGAAGAAAATCGATCGCTACCGCCCAATCTCCCGACCTAGGTTTCATTTTATCGGTACATTGCTGCCACTGGACTGAAGAAAATCGATCGTTACCTCCAAATCCCCCGACCTAGGTTTCACTCTATCGGAACTCATCAGGGTGGAGTGTGAAACGCGCAACACAACTTCCTAAATTAGGAAACCAAAAAAACACAAAAGGGAGGGAAAGGAAATTGTAAAAGAATGATAGGACACTTAGATATGACCGGATCACCACCCCACCTTCAAAACTAGTACTGGATCGCCGCTCATCTCTGAAAACCGTTGCCGGAGCGTCGCTTCAATCTGGTTCCACTTCACCCCTGCTCTAAATAAATAATAATATAATATATATTTAGCACCGCGTCTTACTACCCGTTCGGGTTATACGCTTAAGTACTAATTATGCTAATGGATTAGAAATTTGATGGGTTGAACTTAGAGGAAGTGAACCCGCATTTGCGTGGAGGGAGAGTGGAAAACCATTTAGGAAAAACCACCCCCAGTTCACCCGAATTCACCCGACCGAGATTCGAACCTCGATCTCCCCGTCTTCAGCGGTCGAGCTCAACACGACTAGTGCGTTAGCCAACTACGCCACCTAGGCGGGTCTCTAAATAAACTTACATCTGATAAGAGTATTGGACATTGTTTTATTTGTGCAGTACATACAAGACAGTGAAAAACACATAATTCAACTGTGTACACATAAACAAAACACAGCAATATATTATATTCATTACAGCAATGGATTTTTCATAATATCGATAAGTATGGTAATATATTTTCTTAAGTTATCATTTTGTAAGGGACTAAATAATGTTCCATCCTGATCAATAGTCAACACAACCCACATATTAGTTTCAAAATATTAATGAATATTCTTTAACACAAAAAACATGTACTCTATTCAAACAATGTGCATAAATTTCTGACATTTAAATAATATGGAACTTTGATGTTAAGAAACAAAATACACGACATAAAATATTTTTTGTTAACAAGAAACTGATCAATTTAATGTTTTAAAATAACTAATCCACACCATTAGAAGTGTTAAATCCTTTCTATTAAACAATGTGTTATTTATTACTAGGATCATTTTATTATATAGGAAAGAAGATACAGGAACAAAGACTATAAAAAGTTTTCTATCTTTTTTTTTTTCCTCTACCTTCTCCAAAAGGTGAAAAGAAATTTTACTTAAAGAGATGTATTACTAGGAGCGCATTTAGCTATGCGACAGCTTAGACAGTTGATTTTAGTCCTACCCCAATCTCTCATTACTCATCACCCCTTGAGAGTATAACAGAATATAATAGTACTATTAGCTTGAGTAAGAATAGATACCAATATTGTGGTTTAACCACTAATAGAATATTGTAATTAAGTATTGAATGACATGATGGAAGTTAGGTAGTGAGCTGGACGTTGAAGTAATGCCGACAGATAAACATAGTAATAAAGTGAATGTTTATTTAAATGCACCCCTACTTAATTATCTGGTTTTGTCTGCTTAAATTTAGCCCTGGCGTCTAGCAAACATTCTTAACCACAGATAAATTTTGCTTCATAAAAGTGTTCATAAAATTAATACATTTTGACTAAAAGAAATTTTAGAAGGCTCAGCTTACTTTTAAGTATATGTAACATTAGTAATAAAATGTGTTTTAGAATGTTGATGTTTCAAGAAAAAGTGTTGATCCCAAAAAATTCAACTATATTCTCAACTAGTTGGTCCCTTCCCATTTGTTCATAACATCCACTAGGGGACACTTTCATATTCAGACTTGGTATGCAATTGCGCCGCTACACTAAATACAAGACGACCCCTAGCCAAACTCGAATGGCGTGGGCCAGTTTCATATATCTGGTCTAGGTGTCATCTTGTATTTAGTATAGCGTAGTGTAGTGTAGTAGTAGCGTAATATAGTGAAGCATACTAAGTCTGACTATAAAACTGATCCTAAGTTTCATTGATTGACATGTTTAAGTGTGCTTTTTATAAAAAGAGAAATTAGTATAAGTTCAACTACTATGGTAACAAATTGGTATTATTACTAACATTCTAAGCATTTGTATTTTTATTTTTTTTGATAGAACAAATTGGTTTACATCACTTGACATTTGTGAAATAAAAAAAAAACTTTAATGAGACGAATGAATAGAGAATTATAATTAGGGAGGTGCGAAGCTTTGAGAACTTCTATTTGAGTGTATAACCCAAACGAGTAGTAAGACGCACTAAAAATAACCTTTCTATTTGACTTTGATAAAATATTGACCGCTCCGAGAGAAAAAAAAATCCTATGGTTTTGACATTAAGGTTTGCAAATAAAAATTTTGTCAACTCAACTACTAATTTATGTTTAATTATTGCCATCATGAGCTGATATGTAAATAACAAATTAATATTCATATGAAAAAATCTGAAGTAATATAACTGCATGTTGTTATAGTAAATTATTTTATCAGCTTAGAAAGAATTATTTTAAAGAATTGTGCAATCAAACATTTTCTGAATGATTTTAGTTGATGATAATGATTTAAAGTTAAATCATTAAGCACAAACTAATTTATATATAGTGTGAATCAATTAATAGAAGGGAGCCCCGTGGCTTCTTTGGTGCTGACTGACAGTTCACAGCTGACTTCTGACAGTCAACACTTGGAGTGATTAGATTCTAGATGTAAGTGACCACAAGTATCCACAGCAGCTAAATTCTAGGGATGTGTCTACTGTTCAAGCGATATCCTACCACAGTGCGAAGGATGATAATGCATGGTATCTACACTCATAAACAAACTAGAAGTCGGTCTTTAGCTTGTCAAAAGTTGAGTTTCGAAATCGCTTGAGGTAATCAGTAACAAAACAAATTTGGCTATGAGCGTAAAGTTTTTTGGTTGAGGAATTGTTGGAAAAAATTCCTAGTATTTTATTAATGTTTATAATATTCTATTTCAAATTTAAATGAATATGTATTTGCTCTTATTTTTAATTACGTTTTGGTTTTCTTATTAGATAAAATAAATTTAATATATGTGATACATTGTTGACTTGTTTGCCAAAAACCATAAAATCAGGTATTTAAACTATTTTCAGATCTATTCATCTAAGAGGATTAAAAGTGCCATCAATTTCACTAATTTCACTCCATCATTGACCCCTTCAAATAATTATTTCTCAAAAAGTTTTCACTAGTATGGATGTAAATTGTTAGAAAGAACAAAAAGTGTAAAATTCCTTTTTACAAATATATTTTAAAGCTAACATAATTAGTGTAACAGTTTAGTCTTTAAATATATTATTTAGTCCCTTAATTAACAGTAAAGTTTACTCACAGAAACAGTTTTTTTAAGTAAAACAAAAAAAAACAAGCATTTTGTTTGTATTAAAACTTGATTAATTTGCATTTCAAGTTCACTAAACATCTTAAAAATAAATTTTGATCATAGAAAATTGCATTGATTGTTTTTAACAAATAATATTGACGTATTGATTGGTCCTTTGTTACTGTTAGGCAGATTTTACCACAGATCAACTAGATATATTCAAACAATAAATATTTTTAAAATACATTACAAAAAAACACTTTTGACTAACCATTTTTCATTTTAGTTTCTGATTAAGACACTAATCTCATTTTAAGTATGTAAGTGAAAATAGTACATGCGTTTCCACATTATTATGTTTTAGTTGACCACATTAACTGTAAATAATTATATAAAGGATAAATCAGCTGGAGCAGTTTAGCCTTTTTCTATTTTCAAACCAACATTTTGAACAAAAATCTCTACTTTTTTCCAATTCATAGGTTTGATATGTTAATAAATGATTTTAACCTAATTTTGGACCCGCCTCGGTGGCCGCATAGTCTAATGCGCCACGCTCGCTGTAGACTAGACTGGCGTCATCGGGAAGATCGAGGTTTGGCTCTTGGTCGAGTGTACAGAGGGAGGTTTTTTTCAAAATTGTTTTCCACTCTTCCTCCATGAAAATGTGGCTACACTTCCTTTTAATATGCCCTTCTTAAACCTCAATACCATTAGAATAATTAGAATATAGGTATATAACCCAAATGGGTAGTAATACATGGTGCTAAAAAAACAAAACACTTATTTTGTAAGGTAAATGAGTTAATCTCAGAATTGTAATAGATTGAGAAAACAAATCTTTGACATTTCCCTTTGTTTTCATTTTTCAAGACATTTTTATGGTCATATTTATAGATAAGCTGATACCTTTATCCCAAGATTTGATGTTCACAATCAGTGAGATTCCACTTTAATAAAACTTTCTAATACTTCAAAAAAATTCATATAAAACTTTTAGCCTCTTCCTTAAAACTGGATCCATCAGTTGCGGTGGAGATGACCTTTTCCAAAAACGGTTCTAACTAGGGGTGTGCCAAGTCCACTTTTTCATTTCGAAGCAAACTCGAATCGAAGAAATAAATATTCTCAAATTGAATTGAAGTTTGAATATTTCCTTTTAGTTGTTTTATGTTTGAAAACATATTATAATGTGGTTCTTTATATAACTTAGTGCACTGAAATTACTTGTAAAATGTTTTATTGCACAATGGTTTGTGACATTTCGTGTTACTCTGACAAATCAAGTTATTACCACAACATGCAATTCAATTACTTCAGTTTTTTTTCCATATGAATATGTATTGTACAAATCAGCTCAGAATGGCGGTAAATGAACAAAAATGGTGTATTTTAGTTGTTAATATTTTTATTGGTGAAGCTTCGGAACCAGAATTTGTTTTGAAGTGAAGTCAAAGCTGATTTTGGGTTCGAAGACAAGTTGAAGTTTCGAAGCTTCGCATACCCCTAGTTTTAACTTTTCTCCAGGAGAATTACTTTACATTTCCTTTTAAAATCACCCTCCTCATATTGTTTTAAGTTAATAACCAGCATATTGACATTGAAGTGAAGTATTCTCGGTGAAAATATAAAATAATTTATAGTTTGTTTAGTATATCAGTGACTTATCTTAGTTAAACAATGGAAGGAGGATAGAAGACCAAGACTTACATACTCACTCAAAGATAAAGGTCCAAATTATCACATTTAACAAAAAACACATCACATCACATTAATTGTAAGACAAATAATAGTTGCAGGTTTACTAAATAAAACAACTATTGTAATTTAGCGATCAATGTTTAACACAGTTTTAATTGGAGGTATGAAAAGCTGCTTTTTTTTTTTATTAAGTGAAGCAAAGTTAAAGCACAACAGAAAGCAAAGTCAAAGATATTTGTTTTAACTTTAAAAGCTTTAGAATATAAATGCAGCCATATAGAGGAAAAGGTGTTGAAATAAAAAATATTCCAAATGTATAAGTCTTAACACATCACTTGACTTTTTTAAACTTGAGGAACAATAAGAATATAAATATTTTTTAAATTTTTAAACCAAATGGTTGATGGCTGTCATTTACTCACTGTAGGATGACAAATCTAATCTTTTATTCTAAACAAACAGTTAATCAAGAAACTGTTTGAAATGCAATTTAAGTCTAAAATATTAAATATTTTCTTAAATTTTTTGTGCCATTTAACACTTGTCAAACGTTTTAATTTCCTTCAAAAACATACGAAAGAAATTGTTTTCTTAAAGTCGAAACGAAATAGTTTTTTACCATTTATCTTAGGCTTTATGAATCTTTACACACCTTTGATTTCAATGATCAATTAATACAATTGTAATCAATCCTATTCGTGATTAAACTCTCGTAAAGTATGAGTAATTATTAATACTTATTTCAGGAATAAAACTTGCTAATTGAAATGTAATAAATTAATATAAGAGTTGTAGAAAATGAAGATCAAAATAATAAAAGTAAAAAAACTAAATACATATTTAAAAATACTTCAGCATTTCATTTTCATGCGTTTGCAGATATGTGTTAGTGTTTTTACTTTTATTTGTACTTCACTTTCTACAATCATATCATATTTATTTATTATAACAGTCTTAATACACTTTATTTCATACATACCAGTATGTACACTCAGAGAAATATTAAATAATATGAGTATTTGTTTTGATATTCTTCAAATTAAAATATCAGATACAGGCAAATATTTCAGATAAGTTTTTCACTATTAAAATTGCCTTTATTATCAAGAAAAAGTATGAAAAGTTACAGGTTATAACCACCAATCTAGTTAAAAGACTGTTTCTGTGACTATTTTCTAATAGGTTAAGACATAATAAATAGGAAAATACCATGGGACAATCATCATTAGAGAATGCTAGAGACATCTTTATCGAATAAATGTTAAAACACTGTCAACAAATATAAATCTTTAAAAATAAATTTGGAACTAACATCTCTATCAATAGCTGATGAATATATGTGTTCAACCTTGTAACTTTTACTAAATTATTTACTATGTTATGCAACATTTCTTCCATGAATGTGAATATCTTACTGGTATTAAGAATCATATTTGGAAGAATGTACAGGAAAGGTGGATAGAAACATATAAAAGGGAACGAACACAAAATTGCTTTTACAATGAAAAGAAGAATACAAATACACACTTTACATTGCTGCCACTGGACAAAGAGGTAATGGCTGCCTCTTGAAGAAAATAGATCGGTACCGCCCAATCCGCCGACCTAGGTTTCATTCTATTGAAACTCATCAGGGGGGGAGTGTAAAACACGCAACACAACATTAAAAGAAGAAACCAAAAAACACAAAAGGGGGAAAAAAAATTGAATTTCCAAAATTATTCATTAGTGAATTATGACCCCCTTTGGTGGCCATATGGTCTAATGTGTCACTCTCACAGTATACTAGACTGCCAATGACGGGGAGATCGAGGTTCACATCTCGGTCGGGTGTGCTGAGGGTGGTTTTCCCAAAATGGGTTTCCAATCCCCTCCACACAAATGCAGGTGCGCTTCCTATAAAATAATCTTTCTTATATATAAAACCATTAGTATAAATAGTACACAATTGTATAACCCGAATGGGAAGTAAGAAAAGGTGCTTAAAAAACGGTAAACTATGCTTAATTTGAGGGCTAGAATCAAAATAAATAAAAGACCACAAGGTATGACCATATAAAATTTGAACACTAGGTTTGAACAAAATTGTAAGGAAATGTTGTACAGGGCGTACTTTGTAACCATTGTCACACATGCAGCAGAAACATGGATATTGAATGTAAGAGAGACTAGGAAAATGGAGGACATGAGAATGAAGTTTGTGAGGAGCGTGTTAGCTGTCACGAGGAGAAACAAGATTAGGAATGAAGTTTGTGAGGAGCATGTTAGCTGTCGCGAGGAGAAACAAGATTAGGAATGAAGTTTGTGAGGAGCATGTTAGCTGTCGCGAGGAGAAACAAGATTAGGAATGAAGTTATCTGGTAAAGAGTAGAAGTACAGGGAGTACATGAGATAGTAGAGGAAGCAAGACTGAGATGGTATGGGCATGTAATGAGGATGTTGGAGTACAATGAGATAGTAGAGGAAGCAAGACTAAGATGGTATGGGCTTGTAATGAAGATGAAGGAGAGGATGCCAAAGAGAATGATGGAAATTAAGTATGTGTGAAAAATACCACAAGGGAGGTCAAGAAAGAGATGAGAGGAGCGGATAACAGAAAGTGTGCAAGTGAAAGGAGAAAAATGGAAGAGCTTAAAGGAGGAAGAGTGGTGTGAGGATAGAGGGAGATGGAGGCATTTCACTGAAACTGACCCGGCCACAGACTGGAAACAGTTTATGTTTGAACAAAATTTATTAAATTGTTTCAGCTGTATCCCCATGTACAGATATAATTGAGATAACCACTAGTTTTAGTTCAGGGGGAGGGGGGGACAATAGCATAAAGTCATACACATCAAAGAATAAAATAATTTTTGGAACAATATAACTGGACCCGCCTTGGTGGCGTAGTTAGCTAAGGCGCCAGTTGTGTTGAGCTAAACCACCGAGGACGGGGAGATCGAGGTTCGAATCTCAGTCGGGTGAACCCGGGGGTGGTTTTCCTTAATGGTTTTCCACTCTCCCTTCACGAAAATGCGGGTTCACTTCCTCTAAATTCAACCTTCCCAATTTCTAATCCATTAGTGTAATTAGTACTTAAGCGTATAATCCAAACAGGTAGTAAGATGCGTTGCTAAATAAATAACAATATAACCAAAAAAATTACTTTATTCTGTCATGTGTGCTTTTGTGTTATCTTATGTTCCTGTAAATAACTGAAATTTAAGGTAAAGAGAATTCTGTTTTAGATAGGGAAATTTGACACCTGCTTGGCTTCATTAGAAAACAATACTCTAATTTGGTTTTATGTGTCTATTTATTTTTATTTTACTTATGTAAACAGTTTCTTCCATTATATTAATAAGAGGATTTTCATTTAACAGATTTAGCTAAGTTTTTTTCATACAAAAATTTAGTAAATACATTGGTTGGTTTTATATCCCTTATTTAATATATATAGAAAACTATTTAGATTGAGATAAAGTATTATTATTAGCCTGCTAACAATTTCTAGTACTTTGTCCAGCTTCTATCTGGAATATTTTAAAATCGGGCAGATAACACCTTATTTAAATTATTTTGGAATAATAAACTAGATTTTAACTAATATGTTTTGCCAATATTGTAATCTTTTTAAGGTAGTCACAATATTTTCTTATTCATATATTTATCCAAAGCGCCAAGTAGGTGTGAAATGTTGACTGAGCGCTAGAGTCATAGTCGGACTTAGTGCGCCTCAATTGCGGCTCGATACCATATACAAGACCACACCTACTTAGACTCGAATGGAATGGGGCAGTTTCGCATTCGTCTTGTGTTTGGTATAGGTGCCGCACTAAGTCTTGACTATGAATCTGGCCCTTAGCAAGGAGATGTAAATTCTTGGAACAGTTATTATCGTAAAATGGTATCGTTACAAACATCTTCAGTTCCTTTTAAAAATTATTTTAACAAATTTTAAATTGTTATTTTAATTTAGTATGACATTTAATTTTAAAATAATTATATGTCTCTAGCATTCAAGTGTGAAAGTAATAATGTTGTCACACTACGATTTAGTATTATATATTCATAGCAATGATAGCTAAACGATTACCTTATTACAGTTAAAACGATATTCATTGTAAGTATACTGTAAGTAACACAACTCACTGGACAACAGCTGACTGAAGGAAAAACAATAATAGAGGTTGACAAATCTTATTATTCTTGATATTGATAACATTGTTATAACCACCAAATAGTCCATCGGCAATGTTCACGTTCAAAACTGCTACCGTAAATCGTCACCTTTCTTGATCACGCAGGGTGAATATTTTCCCGGTGTGCTCCGGGTGCCCGTAACAACGCGCCGGTAGTGGTGGGACAGCTGTGGCCCCGATATTTGGGCCGCGCAGCTGCAGGGTGGTGATATTGGAGCGGCCGCGGAGGGCCAACACGACTGACCTTCCGCCGCTCGTCACTTCGCACGATGTTATTGGACGCTCAGGGGTGTACACTGCCAGCAGTGAACCTGAAAATATAAACCGTATACTTGCTAAGCCAAACAAAGTAGGTGAAATATTTATTGAGTGACAAATTCTGTTAATTTTTGCGCTTTAAGCAAATCCTAAAATGAAGAGGTTAGTCAAAACTTAGGAAAAGGATTAGAGGATTATTTTGTTACCTGCTCTACATCTTAGGGGCTATCCATAAACTATGTACGCATATCGAGGGGAGGAGGAAGGGAGGGGGGAGTAATGCTCGGTGTAGCCAAACAAAATGAGGGGGAAGAAGNGCTCTACATCTTAGGGGCTATCCATAAACTATGTACGCATATCGAGGGGAGGAGGAAGGGAGGGGGGAGTAATGCTCGGTGTAGCCAAACAAAATGAGGGGGGGAGGGGGAAGAAGTCAGATAATGCATAATGTCACATTAAAATTAAGCGTATCGGGCAGCGTTGTGTGTTAAATAAAACCCACTGGGCACACATTTAAACAAGCAACGATCAAATCATCAAGCTTGGCAAAAAGTGTCACTAAAAAGTTATATAGGCTCTACAAATAAAAATACTATTTAAATGGGGGAAGGAGGTGCATGATATTGTGATATATTGGGAGGGGCTTCACAAAATTGTGGCAATGTGTGACAAGGGGGGTGGGAAGGAGTCAAAAATATCCAAAATTAGCGTGACTTATCTTATGAACAACTCCTTACTACCCCTCCAGGATATCTACACATTTAGGTAAAGGTAAAATTTAAATGAAGTGTACCCATATTTGTTAGGAGGGAGATGGAAAACTATTCAGGTAAAAACACACCCAGCCAATATTTCAACCCAGACTTCCTCATTACCGGTAAACCAGACAAGACGAGACGCCTTTGTTCACATGCCCTAACAGGAAGTAACATTAAATTAAGAGGAGCAATAAATTTATAACAGAGACATACTAAAAACTAAACACACTATCACCTGCTTTGGTTGACGCGTGGTCTAACGTGCTACTTTCGTGTTGGACTAGACTGCCGAAGACGGGGAGATCGGGGTTCGATCCTGGTCGGGTGCAATGAGGATCTTTCCCCTAAATGGTTTTCCACTCACTAATGCGGGTGCAACATTCCTCTTAATTAAGCCTTCCTAATCCCTATCCCATTAGTGTAACTAGTACATAGGCGTATAACCCGATGCTAAAAAAAAACCACATTAATTTTATCATACAAAATCAAACATTAGGTTTAAACCCGGGTTGCGGGATAGCATTGATGATAGATATTATAGTTTACATACCTTTGTTGAGGTCCCACAACCTGAGTGAGCGGTCGCGGCATGAAGAGTCAGCGGATAGGAAGGATCCTCCTAGGGCGTCCAGACGTAGGAAGTTGACAGGAGCCGTGTGGCCGCACAGGCTCCACCGACAGTTTCCTGGACAGCGAGAATAAGGAGATAATGGTTCGGTACCAGGGACTTCCCGCTAGCTAGGACCGTTAATACACAAACAAGCTCTCAGTTGTGGTTGTGGGGATTATGGTGGGAATGATGGAGAAGTGGGGGGGGAGGAGGGGTAGTGATAGTTATGGTGAATAGAGGTGTCCATGGTGATTGGATGGTAGTGGTGGGGGGATAATAGCTATTCTGATGGTTGTGGGNAGTGTATCGGACCACGCTATATCGGGCTTCTATTATATCAATTCAAATGGCAGGTGGCGAATATAAATTATGACGCAGTATACAATTCAACGTTTGGTGTAATTCTGAAAAAAATGACAATCTAACATGCCTGTTTAAAGAATTTTTACTACTACACTACTAGCTTGCTAGGCCCGTCATAGCTTCATCAGAGCCGTCACTTTTCAGGGTTTATGTAAGGCCTTCTCAGCTACCGTATCGGGTCTTGGGGCATACAAAGTCTCCACTGTACTTCGCCCCCACACACAATCTCCTACTTCATGCTTTTTCCCATCTCCCATGACGTGGACAAAAGGTTGTACTTTGGACAGGTGGATAAAAGGTATTGTGGAGAGGAGTGGATTGGGTCGGCGTGGAGGAAGAAAGGTGATGAGAATATAGAAGTAAATGGAGAGGCTTCTGTTTGAGACGGACCCTGCCGGTGGCAGGAAACTGTGCTTGATGAATGAATGAACGAACGATTGACTGACAGCCCAACACAGCTTAAAAACAAAGTATAAGACTTGATGAAGCTTCCTAGATTGGTTAGTCATTATGTGATAGGTTCTGTGTGACACCCCCATAAGGATCCCTATTGTATAATGCATCTCCCACCTGTTATGAGGTCCCACACCAGAATACGAGAGTCCTCCAGACCACTGATGACGCAGCCATCACGAGAAGATATATCGAGCGACACGGTGTTCACGCCTGGCTTCCACTTCTTGAACAGTGTCCCGCTCTGCAGGTCGTACACCACAATGAAGTTGGCGCTGGGCTCATCCACTTCCTGAAGCACAAACTCCATTTAGTATGTTATACGCTTATGTACTAATTATGCTAATGGTTTTAGGGATTATATATTTTAACCTCAATTTCCCCGTCATCGGCAGCCTAGTCTACTGCGAGAGTAGCGCATTAGACCACGCGGCCACCAAAGAGGGTTGTAAATTCTATTATCTCGATTACATACTGAGGAATTCAACTTCCCAAATATAAGCACTTTGTAATTAACTATTACTTTTATCCTCGTGTATCTATTTATCCGGGTTGTACCAATTTAACTTCAACATCGGGGTAGGGGTCCGACACACTTAGCTCAGTCGGTAGTGTGTCTCTCTACTG
Organism: Timema genevievae; assembly: GCA_902155825.1. Classification (NCBI taxonomy): domain Eukaryota; kingdom Metazoa; phylum Arthropoda; class Insecta; order Phasmatodea; family Timematidae; genus Timema; species Timema genevievae. The sequence goes on from CABFWO010003966.1 coordinate 33,927, forward strand.
AGCTAAGGGTCCCGGGTTAGATTCTCAGCATGGCCGAAAAATTTATTATTGATGACATGTGGGTTACCCCTTTAATAAAGATGAATTAACAGTTGAAGGCTGGATGTTATGCCTGTCCTAGTTTTAAGATAGATTAGAAGGCATATTAAGCTACGACAGGTCTAGCCTGCCGAGTCACAGGCTGGAAATATTAATGGATGTAAAACAATTAAAAGGGGTAGGGGTGAGGAAGGTAGAATTTAGAAGAAATGTACACCAATTTGCATTGAGGTGGAGTGAGAAACCATTTAAATTAAACCACCCTCAGTACACCTTATAGAATATGAACCTTTCCTCTCCATTACTGACCAAACGGACTAGACAATCTCGACATTTATTCAGCAAGCCCAAAATGTAGGTTTTATCAAATACACTTCAATTCCTATAGGAAGAGTCTTATCCGAGACCTGGAAAAGCTACTGGATATACTTTTTATTATATTAATTTGTGAAGTCATGTGATATGCAGCTGTCATTTTTTTATTGTTATCTATATTAATAAAATGAAGTGTTTATTAGTCTGTCTGTCACAAGCGTTGTGCGATATCTACCGCACGCAGAGGGCTGAATATTTAAAATTAATAACCCCTGTGCACAAACATGTAAAACTCAAAGCTGGAATTTTAATTTTTTGATCAATTTAAAAAAAAATCAATTTAAAAAAAACTGGGTCAGAAGAAATAAAAAAGGAAGAGATGATTTTTCTATCTCTTTAAAACAAATAAAAGCGTTGCAAGGGGTAACGTATCGCGTGGTTACCCTGAGAAACGCCCAGGTACTACTGCTAGTTAACTTCTTTGGTCCCCAACTCTTAAGTTGGTTGGGAGCAGCTCTTCGTTCCCTTCTTGCTTTTTCTTTCATTTCTTGATAGTTTTTACAGTCTCACCTACATTTTTATGACTCTTTTCCTCGGTCAACCCTTAGCATTAAAATTGTATTTTTTTTAATGGCCCTTATGACCCTTCCTATGAAAATCGTACTGTAGATAGCCAATATCTTGTAAGTTTCTATGTACCAGTTGCGTGCACAGTACCTTTGCGACACAACAGACATAGTGTCCCTCGTGGGTGATGGCGGCGAGGTTCGTCTGGAAGTCGTGATGGGGGATGCGAAGGTCGTACAGTAGTTTTCTCGACGCTAGATTCCACACAAGGAGGGGGAAGGGCTTCTGGGTCTCATCTCCACAGACCAGCACTCTATGACAAGACACGAGTACAGTGTCATGGAAATAGCGCAGACCACTATTAGTGTTTTATGTTATTTGTATCTCCAAATATTTTGGGGAGTTTTTTTAGCACCGCATCTTACTATACATTATATGCCTATGTACTACTAACGCTAATGGGTTAGGGATTAGGAATGTTTAATTTTAAACTAAATTATTTCATATAAATACTTCATTATTATTGAAACACCAGTAAAATATACATAACATTATAATCCATTGATGTGGTAATTTATAAGTGAAATGGTGTTTCTGACAAACTGTAGATTTTTTGTTTAACAATGAGGCCAAATGGCAAAATGATTTCATAACAATGGAAATTGATAAAAATAAAGTAAAGTGTCTTTTTTACTAACTTATTTTGTTTGATAAAGTCAACAATGTCGAAATATTGCTCTGATTGTGTTTAAATGTGTGTGACCACTTCTACCATAGAATATAGAAGATAGGAAGACTATTATTATATCATCTTTGTGCATTGGATTTTTCCTTTCTATCTGACATCTTAACTCAGTTGGTAGCGTGTCTGTCTACTAAGCTAAGGGTCCTGAGCTGGATTCCTGTTATGGCCGAAAATTTATCATTGGTGAAATGTGAGTTTACCCTTTCACATTGATAAATCAATGGCCTAGGACTGGATGTTGTGTATGTCCTAGTCTTAAGTTATATTATAAGGCATATGAAGCTACGACAGGCCTACCAAGCCGGTAGTGGAAAATATATGGCTTGGATAAAAAACAGAACCAGGCCGTAGGCTGGAAACGGTGATGGATGTAGATTAAAAAAAAATTCTTCCTCCTTATTTCCTTTTTTCCTAGATGGGCTTTCTTAAATAAATTTGCACTTACTTTTTTTTTTTTATCAATTTCCGTTATTCTAAAAACTATCGATTTTGAAATGATTTTTAAATGCATTTTTTGTTTTATCTAATTATTGAATAGAAAATATATTGATAACTTTAAAAAAAAAAAAAAA
>CABFWO010003966.1:36238-67214 GCA_902155825.1 Timema genevievae
AAAAAAGAGCTCAGTGTCTCCTCTTATAATGAAGTTTGCACTCATAATCTCTTAAACTCACCTGCCATCCCCCGACACGAGCAAAGAGTTCAAGAAGCGATCCTCGCCAGCCTTGAAAGTCGTCACGCAATCACCACTCTCCAAGTTCATAAGGTTTACATACATCCTGTTCCTGGACAGCGCGACCAGATGTACCTTGTCGTGCAGTCCGTAGTATGGCATCTTCTGATTCATGACTCCTTTCAGACGCGTCACAAAACTCCCCGTATCCAGATCATACGTCCGGAGCTCACGGCGGCACAACACAACGCACCTGTGCTCGTCGATAGCCTTCAGGTTAATGGGATGAGTGACTCCTACGAGTGTGCGTACGGGTGCGGCGCTGTGAACATCCCACACCGATATCTCCTCCCTCTCCGTCGACACGGTCACCACAAAGTCAGGACTGTCCCCAAGACGGGTCACTAGATCGAAACGCACTTCTGCCAGATCATCGCCTAATATCTCATTCTCCAGTTTCTCTCCAGCGCCATTCTTGGTGTCGGCATTTATAGAACTAACACCGACCAGTGGTTTGATCGGAATCAAAGAGGCGATTGGGGGGCTACGGCAAGTTTCGTAGAGACTTGCTAGGAATGGATATTCCTCGGCCATCTTCTTCTTTGCCTCAAAATGCTTATTGCTTTCTGTTTGTGTCCCAGGTGTTAGTGAATCATCTAAACTAAAAAATGAAGAGAGTTTTCCGTACATCTGAGAATAAAATTGTCTGCCATCGTAAATGAGAGCAGTCGCACTTTCTTCCAGAAACTTTCGGAGTTGCACAATGTCTTTTTCTGGATTTGAAGTAACCTTCTCTTCAAGAATAATATCCTCTAATACCTGGAAGTATAAAATCATTCAAATCATTTAAACTTGATTGACATCACATTTTGCAAAAAGTTAATAATAGCGTTTTTTTTTATTATTAGTGTTTAAAGGTAAAATAATTAATTGTTAATTTTTAGTAGAATCACAATTTGTAATTTACTTTTTAGTTTAACTAACAACATTACTTTGCGGTACTAATACATACTTGAAACACGTTGGAGCCGCAAAGTTTGTCGTAAAGCCAAGCATGGTTGAAAAGGAAATCTTGCTTTATCGATCTGTGTAGTTGGTAATTTTGATAGGGCAGTTCATCAAGTTTGTGCTGGTTATAGCTGAAACCAAAACAATATTTACATATTCATTGAATAGGTTTTTATTAACTTGAAGCTACAATCACATAAAAACTATGATAAGGATTACTTTTGAGAATTTGCTGATTTTTAAAATGATCAAATCTTTTTTTGTAGTTTAAAGTGTGCTTATAAAAATAAATATGTAAATTAGAAAAATTTACAAACGCAGCTTAGAAATACTCTTTTTCATGCAGATAGTTTTAAACACATTTTTTTATACTTGGTTCATGAATGCCTAATAAAATGTAAAAGGAATAACATAGAGGACAAATACAGGAAATGGACAAAATAATGAAACCATTGTCACATCCAACTTACCACGAATCAGTCTTATTGGGTTGGGGGAGTTGTCGGCCTACCATTTCCGACCCCTTGTCATTTGTCCACTTTCCCTGTGACAAATCGATACATGTATCACCATCAGTTATCCAAATAATTAAATATAAGTGTATTATAATGTGAGTTTAGTACAGGCCCCGCCATAGCTTGTGCAGCTGAAGCACTAATATGAAGTTTTGACCTACTACGGCTGAGTAGCCTATCTCCAAGGATATGTATTTTATAAATGACTGAGAACTTAATGTATTATTAGACAAGATATGGATGGTTCTGGGTTCGTAGGAGTCTGAGAGGAATTTTATCAGTTTTATGCTATTCAAATTTTTGTTTTATATTTTATATTACCTTTTGGATGAGTTTTATTTTCTATGTATTCCTATTTGGATTTTTATCAATGTATTATTATTTTTTTAAATATCTATCCTCTGAAACATTTAGAAAAATGAATCTTAGTTTTTATTACAATTAAATGTGATAATTTTTCAATTATTGGACAAATTAATTTGAATATGCATAGTATAGACTCATTAAAGACATGGTTTTGAATTTATGAAGCTTTTTGGTAAAGTTTACTGGAACTGGAATCTGCTCAACAAACTGATCCAAGTCATGGCCGGGTCCGGGAAAAAGTAAACAAAACTACTTCTGCCCCTTCCCGGAGACGGCACCCAGGCAAGGTACCGACACATGACGGTGATGTGTGGACAGAGACATTCATTTCTGTTGTACTATTCGTGAACCGGGCGACATAGGTCAGTCGAATGGCGTACGGCCTGGACATGGCCCTGGTATGTGTGGCTAGACCTTAAAGCCCTCTAGATCCTCTGGGCCATCTTGTGCTAGCACTGATTTGGAGGGTCAGCTTTTGGTCTCTGACCAAACAAACTGTTGACATTTTTATTTCTGATCAAGTTGACTTTTGACATATTTGTTTTTAGCCGAGCAAATTGTTGACATATTTGTTTCTGATCAAGTTGACTGTTGACATATTTGTTTTATAGCCAAGCAAACTGTAGACATATTTGTTTCTGATCAAGTTGACTGTTGACATATTTGTTTTTAGCTGAGCAAATTGTTGACATATTTGTTTCTGATTAAATTGACTGTTGACATATTTGTTTTTAGCCGAGCAAATTGTTGACATATTTGTTTCTGATCAAGTTGACTGTTGACATATTTGTTTTTAGCCGAGCAAATTGTTGACATATTTGTTTCTGATCAAGTTGACTTTTGACATATTTGTTTTTAGCCGAGCAAATTGTTGACATATTTGTTTCTGATCAAATTGACTGTTGACATATTTGTTTTTAGCCGAGCAAACTGTTGACATATTTGTTTCTGACCAAATGAATTACTATTTGTTCCCAATGTGCTTTATCATTCTCTTTAAAGGTGAAAACAGATTCCCCTTCAATTATTCTCCCTCTTCATTCTGTTTCCTTAGACTAAATGACCCTATTTTATAGTGAAAAATATGTTAGCCAATTGTGCCTGATAAAATATATGAAGGAGCAGCGATAATTATAGACAATGACATTTTATAATACATCTTTTTACGAACTTTTATCTACCACATTAGAATCTAGCATTTAATTATTGATGATGCATACTTATAATTAAAGGAAACTAAAACCTTTTTGTGAAATTGGCTACTTGGTCTTTAAATACAAATTATATTCACTTTTGTTTATTTAAATCCAAACAAATATATAAAAATTGTCTTAAATATCAAAATAGTTGATTAAATAGTTATTAACTGTTATATGAGGCAATTTTTTAAATATTATTTGGTTCTTTAAAAGTAGACTTGAAGGAATAGTTTAAAATATATATAAATATTTTAGCAGTAATTTTTCTATCAATAACATATTTAAATTTTAGTTTTAATTTTAAATTTTGTCCTCACCCCCGTCGTGAATGTCAAGTTTACCTGGTAGTAGTCTATGAGCATCTGTCTGGCCCAGCTGTGATGCATCGAATACTTATTGTTGATGGCGTCAAACAGCAAGCTGTCCCTCCATCTCAATGTGCTGGGACCCGCCACCCCCGACCAGCGGAGGAACGGGGCCAGGTACTTGTTGAGACCTGCCCAGAACAAGCACCCAGGCGCCCACGACACTGCAACACGGTCAGGGAACTAAAAGTAGGGAATGGCTAGATAAATCAAGCTTGTTAATAGGGGGGGGGGTGTAAAGCTTCAAAAACTTCGAATTCACTTAAAATATTTGTTCGCTTCAACTTTGACTCAAAAGTAAAATTCTGTATTCGACAATAATTGTCAAAAGAAATATTTTAAGTTAAAACACACAATTTTTTTCCTTTTCATTTACTTCTATTGTTTACATAACAAATTAATGTTTGCATAAAAAAAATCCAAAATAATTACATTACATTTTTGTGATAGTAATTTAGCTTATCATTTTAAGACAAAATACATATATATATATAATTTAGCACCGTGTCTTACTACCCGTTCGGGTTATACACTTAAGTACTAATTACTTTAATGGGTTAGGAATGGGAAGGTTGAATTTAGAGGAAGTGAACCCGCATTTGCGTGGAGGGAGAGTGGAAAACCATTAAAGAAAAAAACAGCCCCAGTTAACCCGACCGAGATTCGAACCTTGATTTCCCCGTCCTCGGCAGTCTAGCTCAACACGAAACTATCACGTTAGCTAACTACGCCACCGAGGCGAGTAATAAATATATTAATTATGTTTGAAACAAAGATAGAGACTGAGATAACCCAAAAATTACATAATTATGTGTTTTGTTGAGTTCTTAATTGTGAAATTTGAGGCCTACAATTTCCTGGTAAATCTGTAGGCCATGTACTTCTATCCTCTTTTTGATTTATGATTTAATATAGCCATTTTTCCATTATTATAAAACTAAGAGTTGTAAGAGAGAGTCAACAGGGGGGGACCATCATCAATCATTTTATTTTCAGTCTCTTAAAATTTAGTAACTGGATAGATATATATATATATATATTTCTAGGAGTATTATTTAAGAATGTTGAGTCAGGAGATTTAGTTTGGTGTCAGCAGGTTGTTGTGAACTCACCGTAAGTGTCCTTACTGTGAAAGTTAGGGTCATGTGCGAGAAGATCCAGCATCTCTGAGTCACAGACTCCCATCTTCGATACAGTCGCTAGGGCCAGGGCGTGTTCCACCTAACACAAACAAAATATTAACTAGCTATACACAAGTTTACAGTGAACTTGTAATACATATCAAGATATTAGTTTAAGTCGTCATCATCCTCATAATCGTTATCAAAAGTTTCCAGCCTGTGGCCGGGTCAGTTTAGTAAAATGCCTTCATCTTCCTCTATCCTTCCACCATTCTTCTCCTCTCACTCACACACTTTCTGTTATCTGCTCCCCTCATCTCTTTCTTGGCCTCCCTTGCGGTCTTTTTCCTACATATTTCATTTCCAACATTCTCTTTGGCATCCTCTCCTTCTCCATCCTCATTACATGCCCATACCATCTCAGTCTTACTTCCTCTACTATCTCATGTACTCCCTGTACCCCCAATATTTCCCGGATAACTTTATTCCTAATCCTGTTTCTCCTCGTGACAGCAAACATGCTCCTCACAAACTTCATTTGATATATTATTTTATCAATTAATTAAGATATTAGTTTAAGTGATAAGACTTATTTTCTCAGCTCACGTTATGAGACTTATGTTATTTGATTCCTTTGATGAAAACATTTACAATAAAGCGTCAACCAAGCAAATTAATTGGGACTAAGGATTGTTCGGATAGTAAAATTATCTGGTTATTTAAACGTATATAAACCATGTAAAATCAATTTTTTTTTATTAATATTGAACTTCGTAACAGAAGGGGATTTACCATAGTTACACATTTATACCAAAAAAAAGGAAGCAATAATTGGATTTGGTACTAATGTAGAACAACATATAAACAAATAATATGAAAGTACCGGTATAAGTTTATTTTATGCCCCCAGGTTTAAATTCTGTTTAATTGATTGACAATTTAGACCATCAATGTTTTACTATATTATACTTTCTAATTTGCTTAACACCAGAGCGGTTTTTGTCCGTACACCCGACTGAGATATGAACCTCAACCTTCCCATCAAAGGCAAACCACACAAGATAAGACCGACACCTTCGCTCATGTGCCCAATGGCGCAGGTTATTTTTATTTATAAAATAAAATTCGTCTCGCGCCACACTTTAAATTTAGATCTCAATTATTTGTCGTAATTAATTACCTACATTTGGTGAATACTGTTGAACCTCTTTTTATTTTATCATTCACCCTCACATGACCTCTTGTTTTGTAGCTGTGCATACGCAAACCTTTAATTAAGAATACATGTTCCTATCTAAGTGTGTCCTATCATTCTTTACAAGTTTCCTTTTTTTTTTCACCCTTTTGTGTGTTTTTTTTTGGATTCCTCTTTTCAGGAAGTTGTGTCGCACGTTTCATACTACTGAGTTCTGATAGAATGATAACCTGGTTCGGGGGATTGGGCGGAGATGATTGATTTTCTTCAAGAAGCAGCCATTATCTCTTTGTCCAGTGGCAGCAATGTAAAGTGTGAACTGTGTTCTTCTTTTTATTGTAAAAGTCATATTTTGTTCGTCCCTTTTATACATTTTCCATCCACCTTTTCTGTACCTTCATCCAAATATAATTTAAATAAGAATAAGTAAAATTCCTCCATACCCTCTCCTGGCCGAGTATGGACTCCAGTTCCTCCAGCATGAGTCTGAGTTGGTCCGTGACTTTGCCTTTAGGAACTATGTTGTGCTCTGTGTCTGACCACCATGATGTCTGCCACGCCAGCACCTGAGGGGTGATAACACACGTTAATACAACCAGGACAAGTAGACAAAACGAGGTTGGGGGAGGCAGATAATAGAAAATGTGCCAGTGAGAGGAGAAGAATGGAAGCAATTAAAGGTGGAAGATGGAGGCATTTTACTAAATTGACCCGGCCACAGACTGGAAACATTAGATGTTGTTGTTGTTGTTGTTGTTGTTGAGGAGGAGCAGGACAATTAAACAGGGTATTTTGACCGCGTTTGAAAAATTAACAAATAAATAAAAAATTAAATTGTTGAAAAATGACACCTAGACATGAACCCGGGTAATGGCTGCCTCTTGAAGAAAATAGATCGTTACTGCCCAATCCCCCTTTTGTGTTTTTTTTTTTGTTTCCTCGCCCCTTTAGGAAGTTGCGTTGCACATTTCATACTCCTCCCTGATGAGTTCCGATAGAATGAAACCTAGGTCGGGGGATTTGGGCGGTAACGATCGATTTTCTTCAAGAGGCAGCCATTACCTCTCTGTCCAGTGGCAGCAATATAAAGTGTGAACTGTGTTCTTTTCATTGTAAAAGTCATATCTGATTTGTTCCTTTTATACGTTTCTATCCTTTATCGTACCTTATTCAAACTACCTCAAAAAGCGAAAAGAGGTTTTCCTCAAAGAGACGTACAAAACTAACATATACATCATGTGAGTTAAGCAATAGAGCCAGTAATTTTTTAAATGCTTGTATTCACGTAAGTAATCTGAAACTATGGGAGGTTTTCCTCTTTGAACATTAGAGCATTGCCTTTCTAAACATTATTGTCAGTTAATTTTATTTTGAACTCTGAAGACATTGTTTTGAGTACCATGGGTCTGTTCAAATGATGACTGTAAAAAAAAAGAGTTTCAATTGAGTTTTATTTTAAAATGGAAGTAGAAGAACAGAAGATAATTTTTTTATCTAAGAGTACCATAGTAAAATCTGTTATTTTGTGCGCACAATAAAACCATTGATAAATATAATATCTAACAAACTAATATACAACGAGATATAAGGTAAGACAACTGTTTCAATAATAATTTCAGTCTCCCCTTCTTTATAATGTTAGTTACGCCACTGCTATAATTATTAAATTTTGGTAACATTTTCTTCTCGCATCAAAACATTAAACCATAAAAAATAAGTTAGGACCACGCTACACAATTGTGGTACCTGAATACCTTGTATTTATAAGAGTATCTTTTAGTTTACAAATATTATTTATGTTTCGACTTTGAGACGTTCAATAAAGCACTCCATCATCATTGCCATAAAAAAATAAAAAAAATTAGGACACAGGGGCTATTACAAGCAACTTTGGTTGCATAGATAATCTGCCATACTACAAAAACATGGTGTATTAAGTTTTAAATTTCAACTGGTTTCACTGGGTTCGATCTAAACACAAATTGGTTTTCATTTCGCCCTTCTTGGCTAATGCTGGTGCAGGTTTTCTTATGTAACATAACATGTATTTTATTCCTTAAATGAATATAAAAATAACTTTTTGTTCAAACATAATGGTTAAAAATAATATACGCTGTTTGCTGACCTTGACGTAGAGAGGTAAGGTACAGTCTTGTACAGAAGACCTTACACAGTCTTGTATACGGTTGTTAACACTGTGGTTGTACTGCATCACTGATGCCATCAGAATAGCCTGCGCCTCTGCCTTACCAAGAGTTGGCATCTGAAGAACAATAACAGTACTATAAATAGTGTACTATACATACTCTTCATGGAGGCTGTGGGAACAAAGATTTTTAGCTACATGCTAGCTGTCACAAGGAGAAACAGGATTAGGATTTGGGAATAAAGTTGTCTAGTCAAGAGTCGGGATACAGAGAGTACGTGAGATATTAGAGCAGTGGTTCCCAACCTGAGTGGTGAACGCCCCCTGGGGGGCCGTGAAGCATTTGTGGGGGAGGGGGGAAGGAACCATTCAAAAATAGCTTTAAAAATCATATAAAAATTGAAGGTGTTTTTTATTTAAATCCCTTTTCCAAAGAAATTGAAATAATTATTTATGCGGTATTGGCAACAATGTTTGAACAGCCAAAAATGGGTGTGAATGTGTTTATTTTCAAGTTCACATGCCTCTGAGTCCCTCCTCTTCTCCAAATTCTTCTCTTTACCCCTGCACCCAGGGCCAGAGGTTTCCAAACTTTTTAGACCAAAGGAACCCTTGCGTCAGAAAAAATACCTGCTCGAGCTCTCATAGCATTTTTTACACCATTATTATGAACATTCAATAACTAGAGTTAACTTATATAAATAGAGAAGAATATAATAAACGAAAACTCTCACATGTTCTGGCTGCACCTTTGGCAAATGTCCTTTGTTCAGATTCGAAAAAAATTGGCAATCCTAATTACTGATGCTGATTTATAGTGTGGAAAACCAATAAAGAATAATCTAAAACTGCCTTCATGGGGAGCTTGAGATAGCCGTGAAGCATAGTTTGAAAGATGCTGCCATTGTGGCCACGTGCTACATCACCGAATCTTCAACTCTGACTCTTATAAAAACCAAACAGCGCTGTTGACTTAAAGTACAAAGAGATCTGCGGTGAACTCGGTGAAACATCAATCCCAATATTCAAGAACTTAAAAAACAAAAATCACTATGATCTTCAGCCGTTTTTATCTACCAGCATCCTGCCAGTGTTACATTGATTTTTGTATAAAATTGAGAAGTGGCTAGAAAGCATTTAAAACTTTTTTTTAAGTATTCCAAAAAATAGGGTGGTGGGAACGGGAATTTGTTTATCTACCAAAGGGGGGCGTCAGCTGAAAAAGGTTTGGAACCACTGTATTAGAGGAAGCAAGGGTGAGATAGTATGGTACATTAGTTCTGGCCAATTTTTTTCTGAAAAGTGAGTTACTGTTTGATGTAGCCCAGACAAGCCATTATTACTATTATCAATCAATATAAAACGTGAAACCTAACAGACTACTACTTTTAGCCGTTGATCATGGTGATCAATGTTTCTCAAATTGTGGTACATATGCCCCCGAGGGGTACACAATACACCACCGAGCTTTATTAATCTTAAAATATTCTTTTGATAAAAATAGGTCATATATTAAATCACATTTTGATGTAATGTTGTGGATGGATTAAAATAAGCTTTTACTTTCCATATGTGACGGCTTTGTTTAACTCAAGTTTTATCAAACTATGAAATGATCGTTTACACTTTAAAAGAGATGTAGGTTTTTTTTTATGAAGAAGTGAAAGAGGAAAGGCTATGACTCCAAAAAAGAGTACTGTACAGGACTTTCAAAAGTTTTGAGAACCGTGATATAGATAAGGAGAGTATAAGCATACCTTAATGAATGCGGCTGTGTCCTTGACCCTCCCTTGAAGGTCAGTGAAGGTAGGAGAATCATGCGCGACTGAAAGAATTAACTTGACATTCTCCGGAAGCTTCACCGGCAACCAATCTATACTCAGTGTTCCGTAGTCACACACCTTAACATTCGTCGAAACAAACGATTACATAATCAAAACAAACTATCGACTAAATTTGAAACATACAAAAGTTCATAAAGAAACCTTTGGATTGGATTTCAGCTACATAACTTTTGGCCAAAGTTATTAAAAATAGATAATTTCCAAATGTTTGGTGATGAAAACTAGAACTTTGTTTATCTTCTTTCATACCTATATAATATTGCATACCACAGTAAGATTTGAATATTACTTTTATAAACAATAGTAAAGTTTCAAAGTTTGTAACCTCCAACTTATTATACATAACCTCCAAATTACATGTTTTACAGTTAGATTAATAGTATAAGTACATGTTTATATACATTATTGTAAGGTTTTATTTTAAGAATGTAAAACTATTGAAAATATTTCACATTCAAGTTTGAACAAACTACAGTTCATAGTTGTATGCTACAGTATTTATTTTGTCATTAAAAATCTAAAATACATGTGATTTAAAACTACCGCACCTGATCAATTCCATCTATCATAACGACGAGTGGTCTCTGTAGACAAATAGCAGCCAACAGTTTGGGCAAGGTTTCTGTGTAAGTTTCCACATTCTGAAACATTCAACAGCTTCATTTAATTTTAAAATATGTTAAAAAGTTCAGTTAAAAAATATGTAAATGGCCTTTTCTATAGTAAGAGGGACACAATTTTATACTGCATCATTTTTTTTATCCTTTATAAGCTTACCTTGGTTGGTTTCGTTAATTTTTTAGCACCACATCTTATTACCTGTTCAGGTTATTAGCATATATATTAATTAGGCTAATGAGTTAGAGATGAGGAAAGTTGAGTTAATGGGAAGTGTACCCACATTTGCGTGGTTAGAGAGTGGGGAAAACCACCAAGGAAAAAACCACCCTCACTACACCAGGCCCGAGAATCAAACCCAGATCCCCCTATCATCGGCAGTATAGTCTCTCGCGTGATTGACGCCTTAGACCATGTGGTCACCGAAGCAGGTGTTTGGTTTCATTATCATGTAGCTTTTAAGATAGGGCCACAGTGTAGTCATTCAAGGTGAGAATGTTACTTTTCAAGGTATACAAAGGGTGCAATACTTGCAAAGTCATATGAGGAATGACAACCAGACTATATAAGAAAAACGGATGAAGTCATCCCCTGTAAGTGATTACTGACCACATCAGTTTTCTTAAAATATTTTTGTACAATATATTTAGTGATTTACTCATTGTAATAGCAAATATATGAAGGTAGAGTGTGTGGATCCAAAGAAAGGCGTAAGCCAAGTAAGACGTGGCTAAAATGTTGTAGACGAATGTGTGAAAAAGAGAAACATTAAGAGTTTTAAGAATAAAAGATCATATGTAAGAGTCGGTGTATGGATGTTGTTGAAGTGAAGGGAGTATGTGCAAGGATATGGAAGTGTGGAGAAAGTTAGTAAGGATGGATTCAGAACAGAGTTGTTGTTTTTTTAGCTATATGCACAGTTTCTTGACCACCCGATAAGGGAACGGCGTGATTAGGTATGTATGCATGTATTCATTATAATGACTCACATGAGTATCCCAAGTCTGGAAGCCATGCGTGACAACAGAGCACTGGTTGGTAATGCTGTGAAGCAACTGCTCCACAGTGGAACTGTATGGAGACACGCCCACAAACCTCGTTACCAACACGCCTTCGGGCTGCCACGAATGGCAGCACTGCGCCGCCCGTGCTAGCAGCGTACTCTTACCACAGCCTCTTGGACCACATACTACCAAGGGGCAGTTCGACTCGCCTATAATATAGCTGAGAAACATAGATATGTGAGAATACTTGTTGGTAAACATCAAAATATACAGTACATACAAATATTATAATAAATATAAAGTTTTTTACCATGTTTTTTTAGCGGCGAGTCGTACTACCTGTTAGGTTATACGCATATGAACAATTACGCTATTGAGTTAGGGAAGAGGAAGGTTGGATTTAGAGGAAGTGTAACTAGATTTGTGTGAAGGGAGAGTGGAAAACCATTTAGGAAAAACCACCCCCAGTACACCCAACCAGGATTCGAACCCCAATCCCTATAGAATCAGTAGTTAATTAAACTCTATGTTTGTAGAGAAGCAATATTTGATTTATTTTGAGAAACAAAAAATGCCTTGATATAAAAACTGCGAAAACAATAACCTTTTCTTGTGTCCCCTTAATTCGCATCTGAAGGAAACAATAACCTTTTCTTGTGCCCCCTTAATCCGCACCTAAAGGAAACAATAACCTTTTCTTGTGTCCCCTTAATCCGCAGCTGAAGAAAACAATAACCTTTTCTTGTGTCCCCTTAATCCGCACCGGAAGGAAACAATAACCTTTTCTTGTGTCCCCTTAATCCGCACCTGAAGGAAACAATAACCTTTTCTTGTGTCCCCTTAATCCTCACCTAAAGGAAACAATAACCTTTTCTTGTGTCCCCTTAATCCGCACCTGAAGGAAACACACCAGAATTTGTCTGAAGAGAGATTATAAAAGTATTAACCCTTTAGTGCGCCTGACTTGAGTTTGAACTAAGGCCTCTAAGGTCAGAGCTAAGTAACGCAAGTGCTAAGCTAGGCCTCTCGGAAAGAGGAACTCAATAACCAGAGTTGTAACGCGTCGTCCTTTCTTCCTACCTCTTGATATCCTGAAGCACATCTTCCCTGTTGATACTACACTGGGCAGCTCGCTGGCAGAAGTTGGTCTGCTGCATTAGCTCCTGGAGCAATCGACAGTCGATTCCATAACACGACTTCAAGACAGCCTAGAACAGGCATTTAAAATGTGATGAAAGACGTGTTAAGAGTACAGTAGAGCGTTGATAATTAAGACTAATTGGGGATCGACCCACTCTGGATGGTCAATTTGCCCGTATTTTTGAAAATAAAGTACCAAAAAAATAAAAACAAGCATAGACGGGTTGCTTACCAAAACTCTGTGCTAAGGTAGAAACCTTTTCAATTTATTTAAATAATAAACTTACACATGTTTTATTTTGTTGCTAAATAATGAAAATTCTGAAGGAATATATATAATAAGGTAAAAATCTAACAAAAAATAAATTTCCAATTTTTTTTTAAACAAGGGTTGAGGTGCATTTTTTGGCAGCCATGTCTCTGATAATGATACCATTGTGGTTATTTATAATTATAAGAATAATTTTTTCTTGGTGATCCGGATTATCCACGATCTGGAGTTTTAATGTCCGACTTACCGGTGGTCTACTGTATTTTGTTCTATTTTAAAATAAGGGGAATATTTAAAAAAAAAAGTGCTACTACCTTAACAACATTTCAGAAAACATTTTAAAAAATAAAAATAAGTAAGAAGTGTTAATCAAATATAAGGCTTAGATTTGAAAAAATTATGTTTATTTGGAGTGTGCGGAGCTTATAAAACTTTGATTTCACTTTGATTATTCATTCGCTTCGACTTTGATTCGAGAGTAGAATTCCGGATTCGACAATTATGAAGCTTCGCCAAAAAGAAATATTTAAAGTTGAAATATATATTTATGTCCCCCCACCCTGTTATCCCCCATTTTCTGCCGTTATTTCCATCATAAATTAGTTTTCACATAGAATATAAAAAAATATTAAATTTTGTGATAGTAGCTTAATTTATTAGTTTAAAACCAAATATATTAATTATGTTTGGAATATAGCATTTTATAAACTATACTTAGTACTTAAATTTATAGTTATACAAAGTGTAATTTTTTTATCCAAAATTAAACTTTTTTTTTAACATTTGAACTTAGATTAAAGAATATCTCATATTGTTCGATTTGACTTCGCTTCACATTGAGAAATTAGACTTCACACAACCTTAATGTTTATTAATCACTAAGTTAACACAAATGGTGAACCAATAGTGATTAAATAATTCAATCAGCCAAATTTACTAAATGGATTTTTATTTATACCTTGATTTATTTCCAATCTTTCATAAGGATTTGTCATGGTAATTGTAAATGTTTTAATAAGGTTTTTAAGAAAAATTGAAGGATGAAGTTAGAAGTATGCATGTTTCTATTAACGCCTATCCTGACTATTTTTCCAGGTTGGCTTCCTTCCATTTCACATACTTTTATTGTATTTTTATTGTTTTCTTATTTACCTAGATAATATTAAGGTCACCTTAGCTTGATCCTCCTCGATGATGTTATCAATAGATGCCCTAAGATGTTTGGTAAGATGTGACGTCACTTCGGTAACATACTGAGTATGTTCCGTGATGTTGATGTTCAAGCCACCCTCGACCCATCGAACTGGTATCCGGAGAATGTGCTTATCATTTAACTGGTTCTAAAACACAAACAAAATGAGAAGATAAAAACCAATGAATAATAAATGTTAAAAATACTTAAAGAGTTGGTAGTCTTTATAAAATTAAGTATTATTCTTTTAAATCTGATTCGTAATTCAAATTGATTTAATTTGTCAAATTATGAAATAAATATTTTGTGAGGAAAACTTTAAATTATAATTTTATTTCTATATTTGGAAAAAGGTAAAGGAAAGATGGATAGAAAACGTATAAAAGGAACAAACACAATATGGCTTTTACAATGAAAAGAAGAACACAGTTCACACTTTATATTGCTGCCTTTGGAAAATGAGGTAATGGATGCCTCTTGAAGAAAATCAATTGTTACCACCCAATCCCCCGGCCTAGGTTTTATTCTATCGGAACTTGTAACGTGTTAGTCACTTTCTAACACTTACACGCAATGAAACCCTAGAAGAGGTTTAAAACTATTACTAACAGATCTAATAAGTTATAATAATGTGTGGCAGATATAGACTCACTGCAACATCTCAAGCGGGAGACGCCCAATTATTTTAAAAAATGCCTCAGCGAACGAGGCAGCTCAGCTTAGAAGACCGACTCACAAAAACATCTAACATCTGGGCCAGACAACGAGTAAACTAGAGGGCCTTCATTCGGGGTCTTACCAACAGACGTCGACGAGAGCAAGTTGTCGGGTGACGTGATCTTTGATGATTACCACCCCCTTCCTACTTGGAGATAAACTTGCCAAATTTTGTTAGTACCACTGGTATAAATAGGCCAGTCCTCGGTTCATGTATATCTATTCTACTGTAACCATTTATCGGAAAAACTGCTGGAAAAAATTCACGAGCATCTGCTAAGACTACGTACTGAAGACCGTGATGGTTGAGGCGTCTGTGGTACTCCTCACCGCAAATATTAGGGTCAAGATTAGACTCCTTAGACTATATGACCATGCTGCGGCTAGTTTAAAGAATATAATTAAATAATGCAGAATACCAGGTTATATATTGCTGTGTTTCATGACCTAATTGGGTCTGTAACTGACACTTGTCTCTGATGTGTCTTGCTGTGTACTGGTATGCAGCGAGCAACCTGTGGAAGTGCTACTTGTCCATAGTAGTGGCCCGCGGGGTTTTGTCTGTTGTGTGCAGACTCCTTGTGGCGCCTTTAGCGTTAGTCGAAAATGATCACTATTTTGTCTAGTATTATTGTCCCCTTTTTAGAGTAACAGAAGAAATATATTATTGATTGATCAGGCAGTACTAATTAGGAATTGGCCAGCCGTAGTATCTGTAGCATCTAGATTCCTGGTAGTTGGCCGTTCACTAGGTGTAAAATTATAGTTTCTCTTCTAGGAGCTTATAACATTGTAATTTCTAAATTCTCTATGGAGTTAACTCAAGCTAGCTAGCTCATGTTAATTACTGCCCTTGTAGCTCCTTAAACTAGGACTAAATTTACGTGGCTTAGTTCTTTATATTTGAAATTATGTGTTGTATTTGGAAGACTCGCAGTCAGATGACTGGAGTAGAATTATCTATGATAATTTTGTAATTAGATTTGATTACCGTCACTTATTTATATTGCTTTAGAGTTACTGCCTTTCATCCTATTTGATGACTTAGTAATTGTCCTGCTTTAACTAATTACAAGCTTTCTTACTTACACCTATATGTGTGGGTTATAGATAGAGATAAGGTAAAATAGCATTAATTTTCAGTTTTTTTAGCATTATTTATTGGAAATTTAGCGTTTTGTGGCATAATTTAGCATTTTGTAGCAAAATAGGTAAAAATGTCTTTCGTCAATGTTTTTAGGGCCTATACAAATGATTTATGATAAAAGCAACGACTAACGGAATGTGGCGATTAGCCGGATGGGCTGTGGAAGGCACAGGATGCAAGTAAAACCCGAGCTGAAGCACACAGACGAGTGAAACTCAATGATTTTTTAATCACTTATTTCCGCTGAAAAACATCGTTTTATAGAAATTCTCAGCATTTTATTTAAATGCACAGCATTTTCAGGGAATTCGCGTCTATTTCGCTAAATAGAATAATTTAGCTAAAATACTCTCAAAATCACGTTTTTCGCGTTAATTCGCGAAATAAAAATCGCTTTAAACACTTTCAAATGCCATGAAACGCAAAGAAAACTTATAAATACCCTATTTTCGACCCTTTTTTTTCTTTTCGCGTTTTTCGCAAAAGCAAATTTACCCTATCTCTAGTTATAGGGTGTACCTGGGGTGCTTCACACCTGATGCTCCTTTGTCGAGCTATTTATATTATTGTAACCGTTTATATTCTCGTGTTTAAACAATGGATGGTTTGAATAGTTTCTACCTATAATTCTATGTACTTCCTTTTGACTTGTTCAAATAATAATAAACTGATTTGTTAAACTTGTAAATCATTCTTATACTTTGTTCCTTCTAATCAACATATATAAATTCACGAATGTTGTAAACTCATCAGGTTGAAGTGTGAAATGCACAATGTAACTTTCTAAAAGAGAAAACCAAAACACACCATATTATGTCTGTTCCTTTTTTTATGTTTGTATCCACCTTTCTTCCTGCCCCTTCTTTCAAAAATATATAATGCAATTACCTCATAAAAAAAAATGAGGTTTTCCTCATAAAGACAGAGATTTTAGGTAGTTTGAGATTATTTTGGTTTATAATTTACTAAACTTAGGAGATTTCAATTATTAAACACACTTGCATTTTAGAACCCAAAATAACACAATAAAATGTATGTTCCCATTAGCTATAATAAAGGTGTTTTTTTTCCCTCTCTGGAAGCTTGTTGAATATATTTGATGCTTGCTCCCACCTTAAGGTCCTTCTGCAAGATGTTGAGTCTCCTCTTGAGCTCGTGGTCCCCAGGACTTGTCTGCTCTGGAGAGGGGTTCCCTTGGGTGAACACCCTGTATAACCACAAGCACCGGCGAGCCAACTCCTGGCTCATGAAAACCGTGTTGTGAACCTCCTGAAATATAGTCTCCTGTTACTTATTCAGTCATAACATCTACTAATAGCCAAAGCAAGGTTAAGGTATTTGGCGACCCAAGGCAATTGAAATCAATGCCGCTCTCGATAATCTAAGAAAATACTTACAGCAGAGGAACTAACGGATATTGCCATAATGACTTTATATATGCTTTAATCCCATAAGTATACGTGTTGGTATTCACAAATTTGCTGCATCCGAAAGTTTTTTGGCTATTTTGTGGACATAAACAAGGTTGTTCTTGCCCATCTATCTGAATTAGAGGTTGTTGGTTTGAAAATGTATAAGAGAGTGGTTTTTTTTAAGTGTTTGTAGAAACCTAAACACAAACAACTGTTCATATAAGGTACTTAGCTCCACATTGTTTTATTCATAACTGAAATCATATTGTAGAAAATTATACTGCAATACACATAGGTATACTTTAACTTAATTTTTGTTTTTCTTAAATCTTAATTATAAGATAGCTTAAAACAGAACCTCACAAGCAATTGGAAGCAGTTTACTTTGTTAAGTCTGCTGAAGACCTGATAAGACTCTTTTTTTTTTTTTCATGATAATATTTTTTTTGTAAATAAAATATTAGTAAATGAAAATAAATAGAAAATTAATAGTTGATAATACATTAAATCTAACAACCCATGACTACTTAAAGTTATTTCATGGTTTGTAAAATGTATCTTTGAAAGTAAATTAAGTATGTTTTGTTTAAAAATCCTGACTTGTTGCTTCTCGAATAGAGGAAAACACACAAATTTGAATCTGTTCATAGACTAGTTACGTTCTCACCTGTTCAACGACGGTTGTCAAATAAGTGTCCCTCAGCTCTTGCGGGAACACGTTCACCATGACTGCCAGTGTCCTCTCGATCTCTGAGCGCCATTCACTAAGCGCACGGTCCTTCTCTTCGGGGGAGTTTTCCTGAGGACCAAATGAAAACTCATTGACAGCTATTAAATAAAGTTTTTGGGACGAATGCTAGCTGTCACTGTGAGAAATAGGATTAGAAATGAATGTGTCTGGGAAAGAACTGGGTGCCAAAGGGTAGCGAAAAGGTCGCAAAGGAAGCCAAGAAAGAGATGGGAGCAACAGCTAAGAGAAAGTGTGCAAATGAGAGGAGAAGAATGGAAGCAATTAAAGGAGGAAGAATGTTGGAAGGATAGAGAAAGATGGAGGCATTTTACTAAACTGACCCAGCTACAGATGTGAAACAGTTCATGATGACTGTTAATGAGGGTGATAATAATTTTATTTAATTGGGGTGATGGAAGACTTTTCAAATTGTTTTTTCCGGCCGCTGCAGCAAGAAGTGGAGAGCTTTGTGTATATGACGATCGGCGAGAATCAGGGAAGTATGGAATTAAGTATCACCTTAAAGCCAGGTATGTGACTGCTGATGGGCTGCAGTCGGTAGCAGGGGGGCTGCGCATGGCTGTCTAGCTTGTACCACTTCTGCAACAACTCTTTGTTATCCGCAGTCTTCACGGCCATCTCAAAGTCCTGGTTCTCGATGGTGTTGGGGAGCAGTGGAGTCCCCAAGGAGTTACTCAGGAACAAAACAGGGATGACATACGCCACTTCCATTTGTCCTGGAGTTAGATGGAAAACACAAAGTTTTACAGTCCTAAGAATAGCTCCAATGATATAAACTTGAATTGTGTGCACACGTTATGTGTTTTTAAAATGGAATTTTAGGATTAAAAGATTTGTTTCAAGCTGTATTTATTTGTAGGATATCTCTATAAGGAAAACCTCTTTTTGCTTTATGAGTTAATTGAATAATATTTGGGAGAAGGTATAGGAAATGTGAATAGAAACATATAAAAGAATAAACACCATAAGGCTTGTGCAACGAAAATAAGAGCATAGTTCACACTTTACATTGCTGAGATAAGTTCTTTATATATATATATATATATATATATATATATATATATATACACACACACACACACACACACACACATTCAATGCCCATTTCCTGTGTTTGTTCTTTATGCCATTCCTTTTATATGTTCCCATCTAATTTTCTATCATTCTTAAGCATTTTCCTTTTTCTTCCTTTTGTGTTTTATGGTTCCCTCTTTTAGGAAGTTCCGTTTCGCACTCCCTCCTGATGAGTTCCGATAGAATGAAACCTAGGTCGGGGGAATGGGCGGTAACGATCGATTTTCTTCAAGAGGCAGCCATTACCTCTCTGTCCAGTGGCAGCAATGTAAAGTGTGAACTGTGTTCTTCTTTTCCTTGTAAAAGCCACATTGTGTTCGTTCCTTTCATATGTTTCTATTCACCTTTCCTGTAGCTTCTTACAAATATAATACAATTATTTGTGAGACATAAATACATTCCAAAATGTAAAATTATTAAACTTCCTGACCCTCGTCTTATTTTAATTGGTGAGTTGTGTTAGTTGTACAAAGTCTGCAATTTACTAAAACATATAATTAATATGTTAGGTATCAGAAGTGATACCTGCTATAGTTAACTTAATAAACACACTATAAGATTCATAACATCACAATTATCTTAATAAGATTGCATCATGTTACGCTTTATTTAAGTTTAAAAGGAAGACGCTTTAATCACAAGATTGGTATTCCCATCTCACACCACAGATAACACCTAATTTAGGTACCTAGGTGAGATGGCCGAAACCAGCTATTGCGTAGTGGTTTTCCGTATTTTTCTTGAGAAAACAGTCAAATTGACATCAGAGAAACACTTAAAAAAAACCAGCAAAAATTGAAAAATACTTGAATGAGGAGTTATTTGAATGAAAAAGTAGAGACTCTGGTCTAGAACATTGAGATTAACTGCCAGAGGATTCATTGTGCTGACCACATGACACCCTTTATTTGTGTAAGTTGGCACTATCTTCACCAAAAGCAAAAAACAGCGGCCACTTGGCCGCTATGGCTTGATTGCGATCTCACGCTATGAAGTTTTTTTTCCCTCTCTCTCTTTGGGTTAATGCAGTTCACTCCTTATCTTATTTTACTAGATATAAATTACGAAATGGCACTATCTAACTATCATTGTAGTCCACCTCAGAGGTCTTGAGGTGAAATGCTCACCTCAGGACCCGATATTCGTGGATTCAGAGCCGGCCAAGGTCGACGGATTTTTCTTGAATGATAAAAATTTGTAGTACAACTTCCTTCAGAGGGGAAGTAAAAAGCCATCGGCTGTGATTATGTAAAAGAACCTTGAAAGTTATATAAAAATACCTTTCCGGCAAAAATTATAAACAAATTATTATTATTATTATTATTATTATTATTATTATTATTATCACGTCTTACTACTCGTTCAGGTTATACGCACTTATGCTAATATGTAATGGTAGGGTGATTGTGAGATTAAATGGAGGACCTACAGTTTAACGTGGGATCCGAACCACGATGGAGGCCTGGCATTCCACACATTCACAAGTTGTGATTAATACACGTCTTGTTAGAGGTGAAGGAAGGTTTTTGCAATCAGATAAATCTGTGCTGGGACCGAGGATTGAACCCCGGACCCTCAGCACAGAAGTCCGACACCTTACCCCTGGACCGTCAGGTCACCCAATAAACACAATGATTGTAGTGTGTGGTGAGGTAGGGAATGAGTCATCCTGATACATACGTGATAGTTCCCCCAAACAGAGCTCTGGGAACTCGTGGTCTTGCTGTTTCTCCAGCCCTGTCTTCCAGTGGAGGTCCACAATATGAAGCTCATACCCTCGGCCGTGGCAGTAAGCCCGAAGTTCGGGGTACACCGTGTTGTGCAGGGACCCCTTCTCTACACAGCAGTCTGAAATAACAGATACAATCCGATTTTCATAGGAAGAACCTTATCTGACAGTAAAGCTTCTAAATCTACTTTCACATAATCAAACATAAGTCATATTATCTGAAGCGGTCATAGTTAATATCAATATCTATAAAATCGTTCTAATTATATATAAATATATATATTTATAAAATTGTTCTAATACATATATTAGCACCGCATCTCACAACTGGGTCAGGTTATAAGAAAACTGCAACTATTTAATGTTGACAAGATATATGTGAGATTTTTTATATTTATATTAAATTGTTGACATAGTCTTTGTCTTTTATTTGATATTTCGATAGTATTTTGTACTTTTCAAACCAATTATTGTTACGAATAAAATAACACAAATGAATATGAAACTAAAAATTATAAAAGAAGAATTTGTCAACAAATAAAATATGTAAAATCATGTCGCTATTTCTTAGAACTCTGTCTATAGCATTTTGTAAAGTGAAAGAGAAATTCCGCCTTGACTGTTTTTTGTTTTTTTTAATGAATAGTCTGACATCTTAACTCATTTAGCAGCGTGTTTTCTACTGTGCTAAAGGTCCCAGGGGGGGTTCGATTCCTGGAATGGCTGAAAAATTTGTCATTGGTGAAAGGTGGGTTTCCCCATTTAACAGTGATAAACTAACAGCCGGGATTGGGTACTGTTTCTATTATGGATTTAAGTTAATTTATAAATCGTGTACTCATACAATCAGTTTGTTCAGAAAGTGCATGTTAAATACTGCAAATAAATTTAAAAGAACAAATATTGATATTCGTTCAAGTAACGTTTATTTGATAATTTTACCTTGTGAGTCGGCAGCGCAGACATAGACGACAATCTTACGAGTCTTGTTGTTAGTGCGTATACTCGCCACGCGCCCTAAGAGGAGGTTCTGCAGGTTTTCCGGAAGCTGTTGGACTTCAGTCGGCAGAGGTGTTTCCGACAGCTTGTCAAAGTCCCGGGGGCTCTGCACAGATGTTCCGGGAGGGGAAGACAGCGACATGGAATCCGCTGGAACAATGGGAGGGTTTATGTTTGAGATCATCCTTTTAATCTTACAATTTACAGACGACATGAAGTCAGTGACACGGCTAGGATTTCATATCTCGGGGGGACGGGGGACAAAGTCTAAATGAAATTTCCTCCTTCCACCATTTTTTCCCTGATCATACCTCTCCTACCCCGCACAACCATCCCTACTATACAAATTCCTATCTGCCATCCCCCCCCCTCATGCAACCAGTGAAAGAAATTGTGTTAGATTACGGCTCACCTAACTCACACAAGCATACCATGGTATTGATAGACTATAGGTTATAGAATATTTTTCAAGTTTTTTAACAGAAGTACCCCGAGCAAAATGCTTTTTCTTTGCTTCAAACGGACAGAAAAAAATATATCTCTTCGTTTTATTCCTTCCGACCCAGTTTTTAATACACTTTAAACAAATCTAATAAAAAATTTAAAATTCCAGCTTTAAGGTGCACATGTTCGTTCAGAGGGGCTAATAATTTTCAAAATTTCAGCCCTTTGTGTGCGGTAGATATCACGCAGTGCTTAAGACAGACAGATACACAAACTCTTCATTTTATTAATACAGATTCAAACTAAAACACACAAAGAACAGGCTTAATTAACTGTTTAAGGTGTGGCCCGTGAGCTGAGTCCTTGGAGATAGGGGTTCCCAAACCCCACTTAACCCTCCCTCCTACCTGGCTACGTCACAGCATGAAGTATTACATTTGAAATTATGGAGATTGAATCAGTCAACAAATGAAAGTGAAATAATGTAATGAATACCAAATTTTCACGAAATCTAATTGATCTTTCCTCCCTTAATTTGACTAGTTTTTTGAACAACAACAACAATATATGCAGGCTATGAGAAAAACACAGAAAAGGTGCTAACAAATACTTGTTACAAACACAACAATGCAAACAATGTTACAGGAGGGACAGTGAGTGATTGTTCTGAACAAAACAGCTTGTTGGACATTACATGGTTGTGAAAACTAAATAGTCTACATACAAATATTGACAATGTTTGAGTAAGGTGAAAATTTTACATGTCTAAAAAAAGTGTGATTTGACAAAAATTTAAATTTGTTTTAGTAGATAGCTAAAAAACGGTGGTAGTAATTTTTATTTGTTATAAATGAAATTACATTAAAGCTACAACAATATGAAAATATACTAAATTTTAAGAAACACAATACAAAAAATTCAATTATCTTAAATGTTAAAGGAATAGTACATCACAATCTAAACAGAAAATGACAATTATTTAACAAATTTTAATTTGATTAAAATCACACATCACTCTCTATAAAACGTGTATTTTTATCGTTTACATAATTCAATGTTAGTGCTCCATTGATCTACCTAATTATTTATCCGGGGATTTGTTCAAACAAAAGACCTGTTCCTAAATATACATCTCCCAAGACTCAATGAAGACTGGTAATCTGATATCCATGGCTGTGGGGATGTGTACATGGATAAATGTGTACCCAGTGTAAAAAACCGCTTAGGAAAAAAAACAATAGTACAGCCGACCTTGATCTCCCCATCATCAATAGTATAGCAAAATAGTTAAGTGGCTATAGCAGTGGAGTGTTAAACCATAATAATTTCAGCTTATATAAGGCTTTCTGGATTAACTATAGTAAATAAGTTAAATATAGTTAGCACATTGATACATTCACCTAAAAATTCTAAATAATTTTTTAAAAACATCTACAAGATAATTTGAATAATATTTATAAGAAAGAGAAAAATTATAATCAATGTATTTTAATATAATTCAATAATTAAAAATATAATGCTGGTTTAGTTTAAGTATAATAAGGAATTTTGTTAGCAAACAATAATACACTGACCTTTTAAACAAAATCTGTCAAAACATACTTTTCTGTTACTTTATTGAAATGAAGACTATAAAATAATAATAGTAAGAAGAAGAAAGCAATAATTATTAGGATTAGTTTTCTAGGATTATTATAGGAATGAATTCATTCTTTAATTATTTTTGTGTGTATTTATTAATCTTGTGACAGGTCACAGCAACAAAAATGATGTGCTACAACATTAGATAATGCTATTTTTAAACTGCAATATATCAAAACTATAATTATCTATGATTCAAGCTATTAGTTTGGTTAAAAATATAGGTCTAAGAACATAGATGTGGCGACTCAGTCCTAGAGTACTGGTTCATTATGCTGAAATCTTAAGGGTTCAAATTCTTTTCCATTAAAAAAGAGTAATATTAGACAATGACACAAAGATATCAACAAACATAGTAGGGGAAGGGGGTTACATTACTCAACAAGAGGCAACACAGTTCATGTGTACAATCAAAGAGATAAAATAATGCAAAGAATATAACATGTTAGGTAATTTTTTATCCTCGGGCAAACTCACATTACACTTTTAATCAAAGAGAAGAAGCGGTGTTTTTTTAGTACCGCATCTTACTACCCATTCAGGTCAACCTTTCAGAACCAATTTTAAATATAGGATGAACTTAACAACAAGAACCCAGACCAGTAATTTAACACTTAACTGAATGTATGAATGTTATAATGAATGGATTATAAGAAAGAATGTTAACATTTAGTTACTGTTTGTATTTTATATTATATTTATATTTCCTCCTATGTTCATATTTTTTTCCAAGATTCAGATTCGGATTCAACATTCAGGATTCGAATGTAAATTGAAGATTTGGATTCCTAAAATAGTGGATTTGACCCAACTCTAATAAAAATACTGTGTAAGCTACCACAAAGAGTTAAAATATATTTTCCTTAAAGATATAATAACAATAACAAAAATTATTTTATGAATTACATGTAGATCGGTTTCCTCACACCGCGGCTTACTACCCATTCTGGTTATATGCTTATGTACTAATTACGCTAATGGTTTTATGGATTGGGAAGGTTATATTTATAGGAAGTTTACCAACATTTGCGTGGAAAGAAAGTGGAAAACCATTTTGTAAAAACCACCCTTAGTACACTTGACCGAGATTCGAACTTAGATCTCCCCAACATCGGCAGTCTAGTCTACTGCGAGAGTAGCGCGTTAGACCATGCGGCCTCTGAGGAGAGTTGCCTATTTAAGTGTGTTAGATAAAGACACTATTAAATCTTTTAAACTCTATTTTGCCTCAATGACCCAATTATTTTTGTTTACAAGACCAAACTTTTGCCGCACCTTAACCGAACGTCCTACGAATATAGTTTTCTGGCGCACCTGTAGTCCACATGGATGAATGGTCCACAAGTGGCTTGGGAAACTTCCAAGTTGGCTAAGTCGGTCCTCACAGAAGAATGAGAGAGAGTTAAGATAAGATTTACTTCTAACTAACTCTTTTGAAACAATTTTTACTTTTGTAAACATTTCTGCAACAGTATTTAGTTCCATTGGTAAAATGATCGGTAAACTGTTCAGTGTTGAACATGTATAAGATTATTTAGTTTACATTTAAAACATTGAATCATACTTTCCATTTCTGTGATAAGGCCAGATGATAAATTTTGTACCATGGTAAAACTAACAAAAACCCTTGAGGTGGGTGTAGGAAACACACAAAAAAAAAAAGTCCAGTGTTTTTGCAGTTTCTATAACAACTTTTTTTTTTGGTAAAAATAAATCAAATATTTCTCCAGTAGAAACAAAAAGTTTAATTTTCTTCACATAGTGATATCAACAGTTGTTGAATATCTGTCATGAACATAGCAGAATTAGATGACAAACTTTTTAAATGAAGAGTAAACGTTGTCATTAAAGTCCATAACACCCTTGACAGATATTCAACAACTGTTGATATCACCATGTGAAGAAAATTAAACTCTTATGTTTCTACTGGAAAAATATTTGATTTATTTTGACAAAATAATTTTTTTATATAAAAACTGTGAAACCACTGACCTTTTCTCCCATCCCCTACACTCCAACCATAATTATTTCAGTTCTTTTAACATCAAATTGTTAGTTAATATTTTATGATATGGAGATGGCTCAAATACACTATTTGGATTTAGAATGCAAAGATTATTTTGCATTTGAAACTCGTATTAAAATCTGAATCTTGTAAAACAATTATTAACATAAGAGGAAATAAGAATGTAACAAAATGACGTAAAAAGAAATAGTAACTAAATATTTATTTGTTTTTGTTACTAAAATGCATTCGTTATATCATATTTTTAAATCAGGTGATAAATTAATGGTCTGGGATCTGGTTGATAAACATTACTTATAATAATTATGCTGGGGTTGAGCCACCTATACAAGCAGTATTAAGGCTATAAAACAAATTTCAACTCTGAATTTTTAAAATACATATTTTTTTTTTCCGGTTCTCGAACCTGATATTTTCTCGAATATTGAATATCTTTAAAGATTTAAGGTTTCAATGGTTTAAGGATCCCATCCCTAATTTGATAAATTTTAAAATAAAAGCTTAATAGAATTAAAATTTATGAGTTATAAATCCATGATGGTCATTAAATTAGTTTTAATAATCTTTCATTAATTTATGGTACAAAAACTTATTAGGACCGATATAATCTTGAGTATCCTTTGATAATCATTAATCCCCTTCATAATTATTTATTTGAATTGTAAGGGGATTTAGTGAACAAAGT
The DNA here is from genome assembly GCA_902155825.1 of Timema genevievae. NCBI lineage: Eukaryota > Metazoa > Arthropoda > Insecta > Phasmatodea > Timematidae > Timema > Timema genevievae. Next base: position 62,908 of record CABFWO010003966.1, read on the forward strand.
AAATTTGTCAATTTATCAACAATGGATATGTTCCAATTTAAGAATATAATGGAACTTAATGAGTGATCATTCAAATGATAGATAATTGGGCATGGTTTTCACAGTGTTAACAAGTTCAGAACACTCTTGAACACAAATGATTTGTAGATAAAAATATTTTAAGAGTTGGTAACGTGTATTCCTTCCTCTCTTAATTCACTGGTGCCCTACACACTTCCCTTCTTATATCTCTCTTTTGTTCTAACTCTTTGATTGCAACATTTTAATAGTCTTCTTCTAGAATTAGAAAGTTTCATCAGTAGTTGTAGTAAGTACTGAAAAGCTACAGCAAAATTACAACTTTGACATAAACAGGCATAATGAAGGTGTGTCTGATTACAGTATAATTGATATAGTTTGTTAAATGTCAAACTTATTGAACATCTGAAGAGAACTTTCTTATTCTAAAGCTTGTGCAGTGTTGAGAAATAAAATGAAAACTACTTCTTAAACTCATTTATTTTAGAGCATTTGTAAAATCGTAATTTATTATATAACTTTGGAATAAAATATATCAGTATTAAAAGGTTTTTATTTGCTATCCAATAAGGCACATCAAAAGTGATTTATATTGATTGTTTTCAATGAAAGGCAAACCTTCCTTCTTTGGTTTTTTTTATTTCCTTATTATTCTTCCCTTACATTTCACATTTATTTGCCACCCCAAGCAGAAAATTGGAGGGGAAGGCAGTCCTGTGGAGTTTGTACACCACTAGCTCAAACTCAAACTCTGATTCCTCTATATTTCTACTGTCCGACTTTGACTCCTCCATAAATGTCTAAAGTACCGGTATATTAATTAGTAATAATAACAAATTTACTGGAGTAAAATGCTCAAATACAAATTACCTTTATGGGAAGCTTCTTTAACATTGTGAATTTATATTTAAATAAATTTGTCATTACAAATTACAAATATTGATATTAAGGAATTAAAAAAAGTATGAAATTAAAATGAAATATTTACAATACTTTTATAATATTATAAGTTTTTTTTTTTGAAGCTGGAGTCAGAGGTGGTACATTTTTACCACAACCCCGGGGGAAGGAGCCGACGAAAAACCCCTGATTTTATGGGCTTATGTTTGACCGATGACTTATTAGCACAATAATCCCCTTTTCTCCCCCCCCCCCAAAAAAATAATAATATTAAATACCCAAGAAGCTATTTTGAATTCTGGTGACTCAGAAAAACTATTTAAATAATGTGAGTTTTGTAAAAATAAAAATTTTCATTTGTACTAGATAGCTATATTATTATATTTCTAGATATATAAACAATTCTTTGATCCATAAATAAAGGCTGAAGAAACTTTAAATCATGTTAAAAAAAAGAATTGTTTTATTTAGAGCTCTAAAACTAACAGAAGGTTTATAAATTATCTAATTACAGTTTTTAAATGTGTTTAAAATTTTCTAAATTTCACAAAAATTAAAGTTTGTAGGATTTCTTTTTTCGTGATATTAGTCGTAGCCAGTCAGAATTTGAATCCCGACCTCATCACCGACAAACCAAACAAGCGTGATATTAAACCCGTGTGCTTGATTTAATTGTTATAGATTGCTTATATTAATGAGTGTACAAATGTGACTGACATGTCTCTAAATAGAATCAATGAGTTCAGTGGGTATTTTGTAAGTAATGTTAGCGGCGCCATTTGTCTATGAGTGAGACTGCTTTGGCAAACTGTGTCACTAAGCAACTGTCAGAGTTGAGTAAACAAAAGGAACCTAAACAGTGGTATGTTTATCATTTTAACCACTTAAACTTCTCATTGAATTTTGCACCTCCCTATAATTACTATAATCACTTTAAAATTTAAATATAAAGCTATAACCCTAACATGCGTTGTGACCCCACCCGAAACATGCCACGGCCCCGAATAGGGTTGCGACCCCAAGGTTATAAACTACTGGGCTAGTCAATACATTGAGGCAAACTGTAGTGCTTTAGAGGTCTCAACTATAATAGCATGGAGCTACTAATAGTGAATTAATTACTAGATTCAAACAAGAATAATTAATAATTAGGTTAGGTACACTGGAGGGTGATTTCTCCTAAACGGTTTCCCCTTTTCTCCTCCCATGCAAACAAAAGTACATTTAATTAAGATTCTACCTGCCCCACAAGTGTAATTAAATGTTGCTATCCTGTACAGGTAGTAAGATTAAGCTAAAATAATAATAATTTAAAAACTAGGATAGTGAAGGTTTGTAAGTTATCAAGAGGTCGTGATGGTCTCAAAGACAAAAATTTGGGTAAAACCTTGTCAAAGGTTGTAAAACACTAGGCTGACCAGTTTTGGTAGCTTTGTTAGTTCAAATCCCAGTCAAATCAATTTTTATTTAAGTTTTCACTATATGCAAAATTTTATTTGCAGGACACTTGAGAAGATCCTCTTCAATCCTGGAGGCAAAAATAAATAATCAGTGACTAAACTAACTGGAGAAGATAACGTGAAAATTTGAAAATTCCAGGTAACAATAATTTTAAGGTCAAACAAACTTTTCTTTTGTACTAACTAAGCTATTGGTTTTAGGGATTAGGAATATTTATATTCATATGAAGAGTACACCCATTTGCATGGAAGGAGAGTAGAAAACCGTTTTGGAAAAACAACTCTCGGTACATCCGACCGAGATTCGAACCTCGATCTCCTCGTCATTGTCAGTCTAGTTCACTGCGAGAGTAGAGCGTTAGACCAATGGGCCACCGAATGGGGTAACCAGATTCTTGACCGCATTATTAGGATTGAGATTAAACCGGAAGAGAAAGATGTCGATTTAACTAGTTGGAGTGATAAGGATACTAAAGCTTGATAAATTGTTGTTGGTGGTGTCTATTTATGAGGTGACTCTTTATTTACTGCAAAAAAAAAAGTTTCATTCCTCCCAAACCGACCTTAGTGGGGGAAACATCAAGACACCATGATTATCACCAACATTTTAAGGTACGGCAGAAAGGAGTAGGAGTAATTTTACAGATTTTATAGCATTACATTTTTTTGGCCAAAATAAATCAAATATTTCTCCAGTAGCAAAAGAGAATTTAGTTTTCTGCACATGCCAATATCAACAGATCTCTAATATCTGTCAAGGGTGTCCTATAATTATGTCAAAACTTTTTCTCTTTATTTAAAACGTTTTGACAAAATCGCAGGACACCCTTGATAGATATTCAAGATCTGTTGATATCAGCATGTGCAGAAAACTAAACTCTATGTTGTTACTAGAGAAATATTTGATTTAGTTTGGCCAAAAAAATGTAATACCATAAAAACTGTAAAATCACTCGCGCTCCCTTCTGCCACATCTTTGTCTCTTCCTTAAACTCCCTTACCATCGTTTTATACCAGTGTGGGTAGATATGTACGCGCGCATATAAATGAAAGCACCAAAGGCCATGAGTTCTACGAGCTGAGCTATTTCAGAGAATTAAAAAAAACAGTGAATTGTGGCATTACAGAAACAGTAGACTGATAAATACCAAGTTCTCAGAAGGAATCATATTGCTTTGGTAAGTTAAGCTTCACTTCATTATAATCAATTACATGGAAATTAGTAACGAATAAAAATCACTTCATCATAATCAATTACATGGAAAGTAGTAGCGAATAAAAATCACTATCATTTAAAATGTTTGCATTCATCCCAAATAAAATATGATAATAAAATGAAATAACCAAATTATGATCATTACATTATTTGAAATTGTGGTTTAAAAATTATATATATTATAATTCTTTTGAATTAAGTAGACTTGTTAAAGTTTTCATGAACCACCCAACACTGCACTTGACATCTTTATGTTGGTACTACCTGATATACTGGATGTGGCAACACTGCGCAACACCCTCATAGGTTTTCTTTCTATGGTTATCAGGGATGGGGTAGCCACCCCTCCCCCTCCTACAAATAAAACAGAACTACCTTGACCGATCAGAACATAGCAGCATGTGTATTTCTAGGCTCAATGTCAGAACTATTATAGATTCATGTTATTTTTATCACAAGACATACATTAATGGGTGGTAAGGAGTTTATCTTTGAACATGATTTAGAAGTTATTTACGGTAGTACACATTTTCATCGATGTAACACAACCATGAAGTTTTTAAGTGGATGTTAGAAATACAGGTAGCTTATATTAATCATCATCATCATCATCATCATCATCATCATCATCATCATCATCATCATCATCATCATTATTATTATTATTATTATTATTATTATTATTATTATTATTATTATTATTATTATTATTA
>CABFWO010003967.1:0-13671 GCA_902155825.1 Timema genevievae
TCAAGATTCATCAAAATCTCGAGTTCGATTTTTTTGACGATCACCATACTTTCTCTACCTGTAAGATAGAGAGAAAGTAATAAACACTGGTTTGAAATAATCATCAATTATTTATGACCTAGTGAGGGAAGGGGGAAAAATGTATAGATCTATAAAGTCGTGAGTGGTAGACTGGTTTTCAATTAACCTCATTGTAGAAGAGTCAGAGGTCCTAGTTACTGGCCTGAAGGTTCCGGGTTCAATTCCAGGATGGTCTGGGGGATTTTTCTCAAGAGATGAATAATTCTCATGGTCACCAAGGTTTGGTGAAATTAGGCTTAAGTTAAGTTAAGATGTTACTTGTCTCCCCCCCCCCGTCATATTCACTACCATCATCCCCTGATCTCATCAGGACATTGAAAGATCCTCCACAAAGACGATGTACAGTTAGTACATTCGGGCCTACACTGGAAACAATACTTTAGTACCGGCTACTATTTCACAAACTGAGCTACAGATCATGTAGCTCAGACACGCAATTATTATTATTATTATTATTATTTGTTTTTAATATTTTCAATAGAAACATTTCTTGTAAATTTGCCCTTTATTATGTGGGTATTCTTGTCCCTTCTCAGGCCTCTCGAAATCCTAAATAATTTTCTCTCGATAACTCTTGTAATAAGAGCCCTATAGGACGTTGTATACACAGTGCTAGCTCCAGATTTGTTGAATTCGACTTTTATCACAAAATAAAAGTAAAACTCAAGAGAGCTATTTAAGGAACTCCCTTAAAATTAATTTACTCTGTAGAGGCTCTGCCTTGAATGCTTTAATTTACATTTTTCTCTTTCATTATTTGCTTATTGTTACCGCATTTTAAATGCCTATCCTTTGACTACTTTCATATTTTTTATTTTTGTCATTTATCATTAGTAAGTCCTATTTTTTTTGTAATTATTAATCAGTATGTATAATTATTTAGCTACTATTTATTATTTAATTGTTTTATTAAACTTGCTTTTATGGTACATGTGTACTTTTCAGTGCTGGCCTCTTATAGGTCTTACGACTGTTGGCCAGTACTATAATCAAGGAAATTGAATTGATATTGAAATTATTATTATTATTATTATTATTATTATTACTATCATCATCATTATACCAGCTAATCCTAGAAATTTTTATGAAAATTGTTAAATAAATTTCAACGAATATAATAATAAATATAGTTTTTAGCCATTTCGGGCTAAGTGATAAAATTATTTTCCAATTTTATAGGAAGTCTTTATATGTCGACTAAAAAAGCTGCTAGATATATATTTATATATACATTCGTCAAGTCCTGGGAGCTACAGCTGTCACTTTTGATAGATATCAACAATACCAAAAAAATACAAAATAAATTGTAAAATGAGGCCGAATTTCTATGAAAAAATAATATTTTGTCTTTTCTGAAAGGCCTTCCTATAATAATTGGACTATATAAATATAAATATGAGTAAATTCGTGATATAAAAGCTTTAACTGAGACTAATTTTACAGGCGTTGCCATGTGGCAACACATCAGCAACACAGCCAAAAAACGGGCAACACCGCATTCCCCGTCTATCCCTACTTCTTCGTAGCAGCACTATCATCTTCATCCCCTAGAGTACTTCCTCCCTCCCTTACTAAACAATCATCATTTCCAGCCTCCCCTAGACAGCCTCCTCTTTTCTTGCTGCAACATTATTCTACAAGCCGTTCTGAAAATACTGATTTATGAACACTAAAGTATTGTTAATGTGGCCTTATTTTACGACAGTTTCATAATTCTCGGCATATGTTGTTTTAAGATAATGGGGCTCCGTTGTTGAGAATAGTCTGTAGAGGGCTTCTGGAAGAGGCTTTTAAAACTATCTGCCTTCGATGTTATTACTATCCGTTGAAATAGCGACACACCATTAATTATAACTTATATTTTCTCAAGCCATCGTTTTTATTAGAAATAGGCTTGAACGCTATATTCTAATATAAATTCCTAAAATTAAAATTAGTTTAAACTCTCTTGTTTTTATATTGCCTATAAATTGTGTTTATAATAATATTTAATATTTAGCACCGCGTCTTACTACCCGTTCGTGTTATACGCTTAAGTACTAATTACGCTAATGGATTAGGAATTGGTAGGGTTGAATTTAGAGGAAGTGAACCCGCATTTGCGTGGAGGGAGAGTGGAAAACCATTTAGGAAAAAACCACCCCAGTTCACCCGACCAAGATTCGAACCTCAATCTCCCCGTCCTCGGCGGTCAAGCTCAACATGACTAGCGCATTAGCCAACTACGTCACCGAGGCGGGTATAAATTGTGTTAGATACTCAATTACACTTTATAATCTTAAGCAAACAAATTTGTTTTGCTTTTATATTATTATTTCGTAATATAAATAGATTAATAAACCATATTTTTTATTTTTAGTACATTGCAACTACATATTTACTAATTAAAATATGCCAGATTAATTAAACACAGTGTTAAAAATATAATTAATAAAAATATAACAAAAATGTTACATTACTAAACTTATCAGTTATTAAATAACAAAACATAAACGATTGTATGGGATTATATTGTCATCATATTGATACAGTTTGAGAGTATTAAATAGATTTAATTATAGTATTTCAGTATAAAATCATAAATTATTTGAACGATTGAATATAAAATAATATAGCATAAGCAACAATTTATATTATTTAAGGAAAAGGACCTGGTGCTCTAAGGGTAAGGTGTCAGACTTCTGTGTTAGGGTCCGAGGCTCAAATCCCGGTTCTGGCACAAATTTATCTGAATAACAAACCTTTTTTTCACCTCTGACAATACGTGTATTAATCTCAACCTGTGAATTTGTGGAATACTGGGCCCCCACCGTTGTTCGGAACCCACGTTAAACTGTAGGTCCCCACTGCTTTCCACCATCATAATTCTCACGTTACATCTTATTCTCTGGATGTAATGGAATTCACCTTTATGGTGCCCAACCTCAGAATTCAGTTCCTCCATGGACACCAGGAGAACAGAGGTAAGATAAAGTCGAATGGCCAGATTTAGAGCACTATCCTTACTCCATATTATTTGAGGATGAATTTAGAGTGTATTATATTTGGGTTATATAACATGGAGGAAAAGATTAATACGCAAGTCTAAATAAAGTCTATCAATAAATATAATTTTGTTAGTAATTAGTTCATAATAATACATCAATATAATAATCTAACTAGGTAATATTCTTCTATAAAATGAATTGTGTCACTTATTAAAAAGGGCCAGGAATTTTTTACTATTGTATTTGGTAATGAATATATATCAGATAGACGTGGAAATATAGATATAGCTAGTGGTTGATCCGTTTTCCAAAAGTTGAAGTTTCAAATTCAACGCAAAGTCTGATCCTTGATAAATATTTTTAGATTTTTCAAAACAAGACGTAACAAGATTTGTGTTCATGGCTCTGCCAGTTTATTTGAATATATATTAGTCAAGTTTTTTATGGCAAAATATATGTAACTCTAGCAACATGATCGCGGTGTGCAAAAATACCCCTGTGGCCACCCACTTTTATAAAATATTAGTTTTAGGAATTTGAGGCCTCACTTCAATACAGGCACGGATTAAGGGCGGAGAGTCTAAAGGGTCAGTTGACCCCCCCTGTGAAAGTTAGAAAACTAATACAAAAAACAAAATTAAAGTTCAAATTTTAGAAAGAAAATACAACACAAATAAATTATACAAATTTTTATCTTTTTACGCACAGATACCTCTTAAGACGGGTCCACACATGCGTTATTCGTCCAAGTTTATTCAATTCTCAATATGGCCCACGCAAGTGTGGAAAAAATATTCTTTTTATGTACGAATATTTGCTGTGCATAGCGAGCTACGAACATTTTACCGCGTAGAGACGGTAGACTAGCACACATCAAAGAAGACTAATAATAACCTGAGAGCAGTTCATCAATGAATACCGAATATATAATATGTGTGAACCGAAGAGTGGTGGAGCTGTGGGGTACTCTGCCCCCCTGGAATAAATACCCCCCAGATATATTTAAAATCATCCGTTATTATTGAATATGAAGCTGAAAGCTGACCTTAAATCAAACTCCAAATTACTTCTAGATGTATTCTATTGTCAAAAATTTGCTCGAAAAAACCCGCATCAAATAACTAATAGAGGCATCTAACTGGCAGAAACAGTCAGAGGAAGAAAGCTCTAGAAAGCTTCCAAGGTAATTTAAATTTCAAAACTGTCTAGGGGAGGACAACTACAAGTAGCTTCTAGATGCATGCCAGTTTGAAGAATTTTCAGGAGAAGACCATCCCAAATAGCCTAATATCTGAAATAATTCAATTTTCAAAAAGTTGTTGGTGGAAGACCACTTCAAAGATGATCTTATAGAGGTACTTAAATATCGTAAATAATTAAGGTGAGGGTCACTTTAAATAGCTTCGAGTGGCATCCAAATTTCAAAAATGTTTTTGTGAGGAACACTTTAAATGGATTATAAAAGAATCTAATTAAAAAAAAAAGCAAGGTGAAGACTACTCATAGATTCTAGAGTGAGCCATTTTATCAAAAAATTGTTGGAGGAGGTTCACTCCAAATAGTTTATAAAAACCATCTTTTTTTAAAAAAAATAGGAGAGGATGACCACGGTTTAAAACATACCTTAGATCAAATATGAACGAGAAACTATTAAATGGCTTTAAACAGAATTCTAACATTGTAAGTAACTATGTTATTTATAATTATGACCCCCTATGAAAATGATATGGATCAAGCCCTACTTCAATACCTAATAATATATCATTGAGATAAGTTTAAGTTTGGTAACCTATATATATATTTGAGAAAAACACCTTGGCTTTAATCCTACAGATAGAGATTGCAGGTGAGTTACCTGGGATATAAGAACATTACTATTACCTACAATAGACTTGTGAGGAAGATAATTATTGACGTGTATCCAAGATGAACGGTTGGGGATCTTACCCAGGCTAGAACATTCTGGATGGACATATTTTATGCGATTCTTGATGATATTCTATTATTTGAGACACTCCCAACTCGCCTTAAATAAATAGTATCACATTTCTATGCACCACATATTACTACACTTACGCTCTATCAACACTATGCTAAAGAAACCGGAATGAGTAGGAATGAATTAAGAGGAAATATACGTTCACTTACGTGAAGGGAGGGTGGGAAACATTTTGGATAAATCATTCGTGGGTCTTCAAGGCCGGAATTAAAACTTGAACCACCTTGTCAATGAAGAACATAGCAAGGTGAGCCTGTCATTTTTTCTTTGTACCTAACAATGAGGGTTTTTGTGTTATTTCTTTAAAACCCTAGAGTGCTATTCCTTAGTAAAATTGACTACCTGTCATGTTCCCTCCTTTACACGGGGGCTAGACTGCTTCCCTCTCCAAGTAACTTCAGTTGGCCTTGAAACTTCACTTTGGCGGATATTGTTTATCTTGTCACGTCCTTTGTTTGCACTTTATGAGAAGCTCAGTCGTAAAAGTTACGAGTGTTTAGCATTAACGAAACATTTTACTAATGTAGTGACAATGGTATCATATATACTGAAACAAAACAAAGTTGTATTCTTGCTTCCTAATACACATGAGAACATGGAAATAAACCAGAAAAAAAAACACTAAATAAATGAAACCAAGGGTGCATGACTACAATATTTTGCAGTAAATGTTCTTGTGCCATCTGTAGAGAACACAGCAAAATCCTGTCTATCATGAGATGAAGTTGTGTAAAAAAAAATTGACAGTTGACAAAAAACATTTGAACTAGTTGAGTTTAGTTTTCATTTTGTCAATACTGTATTAAAATTATGTTTTAAATCTAATAAAATATAAAGTATTAAAATTTACGAGTGTTTAACATTCATTTCTCACACGGAGAGGTTTAGAATTCTAGGGTTAAAAAATGCAATGAAAAATGGCTTTTTTTAAATTATTCTAACTAAATAATATTTTTTTAATTATTTCATGCTAAATTATTTGTATTTTAGTAATTCTCTTATCAAGTTTGAGATTAAACTTATTTTAGGAGGGTGACCGTTCACCCTCTGCTGACTCAGGATTGTTCCTGGGAAACTGAGGGGTGAGGAAAGGGGGGAAGTTGCGGGAGTTGCGATAACGCAAGTATGTAGTACGACACGGCACCGGCTGTTTGCTTGCGGAATAAAGGTAATTGAATTTTTTTCCCAACCCTCAAATTACGCGGTGTTTTGTAAAATCGCCCTTGGATTCTTTGTCTTTAATTCTTTACACAATAACAGACTGTAGAGAATTATAGTAATGCATTTAAAATATTTTTAATAAATGCTCATCAAAAAGATTAAAATATTAAAACAGAATCTTTATTAATCATTTAAAATTGCACACACCCAAACTCAGAAACCAAATGAACAAAACATTATATATTTTAAGCCAGTTATCATATTTATTGAATCATTTAACTATTTGTTTCCTTACTAATCGAAACCTATTTCTTTATAATACAGCTATTCCAACACATCTGAAACCGATACATTTCTAGTATTAATAAGTTGATTAAACAAATTAAATTATTATGAGATTAAAAACTTTTAGTCTAAACTTTCCATTTAAATTACGATTTTTAAAATGGGTGGCCTAAGTTCTGTAAACTTATCGCCGACTTTCATTGAGGCCTCAGCTAGAATCGAAATAGGTTTTCACAAGAAAAAGAATATCGTATCAGCACAAATTATAGAAACAACTTTACTCTAAATGTGATGGATAATTTACCAGTGAAAATTTCAGATGGTTTAGTCCCTGATGAAAAGATCTACTTTTTATAAGTATTAATATTTTAGAGCTATAGCAGACAGAGACAAATTCATCCCAAGCACTGTAGTCAATTTGTGAGTGGGAAAATTGCTTCTATTGCTTTATTATTAATATTATTATTATTATTACAGTGAAACCTGACTAATTCAAACTTCCATAATTCGAAATCGTCTTTAATTCGAATTTTTCGACTGGTCCCGTGAATTTTGTATTAAAACAATGATAAAAAATCGTGGATAGCTCGAGTTTTATTTTGGTTAATTCGAACTTTTTTTAAGTCGTGATGTACTGTGCATTATTATTTTCCTACTTCTAGTTGCAGCGCCGTGTTGTTCTATTTTTAGAAACAGGAGAGGTGACGTTGAAATGCATTCAGTACACTTCTTCACCTCCCTCACCCTCCCCCGCTCATCCATACGTCTTTGTTTACACGTACAGTTCTGTACTCCGTCAGTCAAGGTCAAACCTCTCGAGCGGCTACGTGCACTGTTCTTAGTGATTCGGTCGTAGCGATATTCTTGTGACGTGAGAGTTTATTTTGTCTTGTTGTTTAGTTTTGTTTTGTTTATTACATACTGTACAGTTGTGTGTGTGTGTGTGTGTGTATCGTGATGTTACTGTCCAATCAACAGTCCTATAAATCATTAACTTTGGTCGAAAAAGTAGCGGTGATAAAAGAAGTGAAAAAGGAAATTCCTTTAATTCGAATTTTTGCATAGCTCAAATATTTTGCTGGTCCCTTAAAGTTCAAATTATCCAGGTTACACTGTATTACTAATAATAATATCATATTTATTTGGGTGAGGCTAAGCCAGCTCCTTTTCTTACATCCAGCCCTTAATAAAGATTGTGATTTTAATACTTATGTGCTAATAACTAATATTAATACTTTCCCTACAAAAATAATAATAATAATAATTATTATTATTATCAAAGAATATTGCCCATATACTTATTGTACATATGATAATGTTTCTGGTCGTTTCTACTTCAGAAGATTTGTTCTGTTATAATATTTAAGTTTATTTAAAATAAATAAAAATTTGACTTAAAAATTTACTATCCTAGTTGTTTTAGTATTTTACGGTTTTATATGATAATTAAATTAATCATCTTCTATTTTAAATAAGGAGGTATTAATGAAACAAGTCCCTTTATTAATAAACTCAAGTATCTGTAATTTGCATAAATCGAGCAAACTTATTTACAATTAATAGCCATTCACCTATAAGTAACATATATTCTAAGCAATTATATGTAGTAAATCTTCATTAATAAATTCTACAAGTATATAAAAATGAGTTAGTGTCTGCCTCGTTCTCATTCACGCAAAAACCACTCCACCAATTGTAATGGAATATCTCATGGATAAAGCTCAGACATCCGGTTAATATAAAGGCAAAACACATCTGCCGATTTGGTTCAAGATGGAGGACTCAAATAACTACTCTTTAACCATTCTTATTTGCCTCTGCTTATTTGATTTTAATAAACACCACTTTAAAAGTTTCCTAGATATAGAATAGTTTTGACGACTATCTAGAAAGAAAATGGCGGCTAGAGAAAATAACATTTTATTTACATGTCCAGAGTTCTAGCTCATAAACTATATAGATCCAGGTTATAATGAGTAATAATAATATTTATATAAATTCGTTGCCTAAATATAATCAGGGAACGAAAACATCGTCGTATTACCAAACACATTCCGTGCGAAGAACGGGTAATTTTTTAGTTATGAACAGAAATACATTTCAAGAAATATTGAAAATGACCCAAGTGACCTTTCACATTCCTAAAATAAATTAAACTGAAAGAGACAATTTAACTTTGTCATGTATTATTTAATTTGCTCCATTTAATTAGTTGAAAATATTTTTGGAGAAAATTCAAAACGTTTTCTAGAACGATCATCTTCTCGTGCAAGATTATTCATTATAGCTTATCCAATTATGGTGTGGTCTTATGGTGATGAGAGGTTTGGTGTTCGAATCCTGGCAGGTTTTATTGAAGGTGATCTTTGAATGGTTTAACATTCTGCTATCACGCAATTGTGGGTACACTAATACTAGTATCTACCTTCATTATTCTTACCCAATTAGTGTAAATATGCAGATAGCCCGAATGTAAAATATAGAACGGTGTACAAATCTAGGTTACACGATATACCATAAATATTTAAGTAGATTAATATTTAAGATTATTAGGTGTGTAGCTAAATACTTGTGTTTAGAAACATGAATATGATACTTTATAATTTGCTTTATAATATTCCCTACTCTTAAAAAGAAGTAACCTTCTTTAACTAAATCATTCTAGTATTGTTTGATGTTTGCATGAATGGCAGCTCTGAAGGTTCAAACCAATCAGACAATCAATCATCAATTAACTTGTAATCATATGTAATGTGAGCTTGTTACAAGTTACTTTAATGGTTTGACGAGGACTAGATCTATTTTTATAAACCTTTACTTTGAAATCAGAATTGTAAAATTTCTCACAAAGCGTATTTTATAATAGGTTAACCCTACATTTTCACACAGCTTTTTTAAAAATCCATTACTCTTAAATGCGAGGGTTTTAACCCTACGGGTACACTCATTTCACCCTGAAAGGTAGAAGTCTTACCTTGACAGATAACACCATGGCATTATAGTTTAGGCTTCACCATAAATGAATAGTGCAAATAAAGATTGCTACCCTTCAGAGTAAATGAAGGGTATATGTTGGTACCTCTATTATCTATTTATTATGAACGGGAATTTATAATATTTTGGTTTTAATGATGTGAGATTTCTTAATATCTGCGTCGTATCTAGGAGCTCTGGTAGAGGGCCTCCTTAACAATCTATTCTTTTACTATTTAATCTTTGCAAATGTGGTATAGAGTTACCCCAAAATAAAGCTCAGTCCACTAAAATTACATCGTTATCCATACCTGTGCCAGTAGGAATACATCACACAAACTGAAGTTTTTGATGCAATTATCTCGGTTCGTGAGTATCTATTTTTCATGTTCTAATAAACAACCAAATAATGAGTTTTATAATTTTTTTGCAGGATGAAATGACTTTGATGTGTTCCACCACTGAATGAACATGGAGCACATATAAACCTAGTTTTAAAAATATATGTTAGAAAAAACAATTATAAATAGATCGATTTCTGTGATCTACTTCCAACGCTACAAAATCAAGATAAAATAGATGTATGTGATATTTTGTAATCGCAGTAATACATTATTTATTAAGCTGGCGAATTTATAATTTTATTTCAGTTTTATGTGCCTTGTTCATTCTTAATCTAGAATTAATAAATAACTGTTAATTTTTAAACTCGTTTGTCAATAATAGCCCTAAATGAAGATTAAAATGTGGGACTTTCTTGATAAACTAGTGTAGGCATTTATGTTGGGGTGTGTTGAAGCTTAAAAGTATTAAAGTCGGAGTTAAAGGACAATTTTTCATATGTTCATAAGACATGCCTCGGTAGCTGCATGGTCTATAAGACGCTATTATCACAGTAGACTAGACTGCTGATGATTGGTAAATCGAGGTTTGAGTCTTGGTTGGTTGTAGTGAAGGTTTTTTTTAAAAAATGGGTTCAATCCCTGGCTCTTCCAAAATTTATCTGTGAAACAGTGGGTATGGGACGGAGTAAAACGAGGAGCTACTTGAATAAAGAAGTAGCATTTTCTGTGCTGACGACATGATACCCTCTGTCCGTATATGCTAGCACTATCCTTGCTCAACTGGCTTAGCTCGCTTGCAGGCTCACACTATGGAGTTATTTTTTCTATGAAATATCGTTTATATTGAAATATTTACTTATTCAACATTAATGGCTTGAAATAACTCAAAATTACAAAAAAAATTATCTATAAGATAAACATTTCAACATCCAGGGGATCATAAACATGGTTTATAAACTTATGAGTATATATTGAACCAATTAAAAGTTGATATGTAACCAAAATCCGGGTCCTGGTTATAACCTGTACTATTGGGGTGTATATTGTAAGGTAAGCCTGCTACCTTAAAACGTAAACAAAGGTTGGGAACAAATCGAGAAAAAACAATGAAAACATATTTTTATGGAATGACACACCACTATTAATTTATGAGTATAGACTTTATTTGTCTTGTTTTAATATTTTCATTGTTCATTTATAGTTAGAACACTTAAAAAATGTATAAAGAGTCTATTTCAAAAAATATAATTTACTATATTTAAAAAAAAAACTTTACTTCTATATTTAAAAATAAGCGTAGTATATTTGGATTTTAACTTTAAAGTAAATACCAGACTAGTCTGGGACGAAATAATTTTATTGAAAAAAAAATTTCCTTTCTAAAATAACATTTTAGTTTTCTTATTTATATTTTTATTCGTATTTTAATCGAAACTATATCATATAATATTGTTATAATATATGCAGAATGCTCTTAATAAACATGAGACCACTATTTTGTCCTTATGTTTCCAGGATTGTAATCATGCCTCAAAAAGGACCATCGCAGACACATTAAAAGATTAACCAAAACATGGGTGATTAAATGAACAATATATTTTACTTGTAATATTAGCCATTATTACTTTTTCAAAATACAAATCCAAACAGTATATCTAAAATCTTATAGCCAAGACGGGTAAAAAAACACGGTGAACAGTCAAAAGTAACTTTGTACGCAATATAATGTTACACAGGGTGTACCGTGTCACGTGGTACCCACTTCAGTCGTGGACAGGAGATATAAAACACCATTAAATATGCTTCATATAATACATGTGTTTCATTTGACTTTTTTCCAAGCTATGTCTGTACTCAAGTAATGCGGATATTCTATAACTTATAGGAAGTGCTCAAAATGGCAAACCTTTGGCCTGAATGCCGGCATTGAAATGTGATGTATTTTAAAGAGTGCGGAAATCTACGACACAACTAATGCACGTTAAAAATAATCAGGAGGCCATATAGTAAAACATATTGCCACTATATTAGTTAAAAATATTTTCAAATTTGATATCTTATTAATACAGAAACAATGAGAAGATTAGAGATTTAGAATTTGTGGTAAAGTGACTTTCATGTGGGTCCGTAGGCCGAGACCTCTCATGTGTTAGGTTTTCTTTCATGTGAGAAAACAAGTATAGACATATACATGTTCTGCCAAACATTGCACGAATTATGTGTCCAAATTAAACATTATTTAGAGTTTGTAATAACTGGTCTATGTCACTCTCGTAATAGATCAGACTATCGCTGACTGAATGATTGGTAGTAAAATTAGGGCTGTGTGTACTATGTGTGGTTTATCCATTTTAGTTTTCCATTCTCCCTTCTTGCAAAGTCGGGTACACTTTCTCTAAGTTCAACCTTCCTCATCAGTGTAATTAGTATATAATACATGAGCGGGAAAAGAGACGTCATGCCTTAAAACCACGTATTTTTTTTCTAAATATGGAAACGCACATATTTAGTTAATGAGGAGAGACTCTGTTGTTTGTCGAACAAGTATAAATTAATCCGTACATCAAACAAACTATGCAAGTAAAATCTATAACACAAATATTGTGTTTGGTTGTTTGTGCTATGTCATCACACTATACGGCTAAACGGTGCTCACTAGCACACACATCAACTAATTACTCAAACAGTGTGTCAGTAAAATCTACCAACAAAACAGTCCTCATTCACTTGGACAGGAAGTAGATCTTGGACAATGGCGAGAACTTGGATACATTTTGATTCCCAATAATTATAATTTATAACAAATTTGTAATTGATTTTATCTTAGAAACCAGTTTGAAAATATCTTAGATTTCACATAATTCACTTAAGTATTATTTGGTATATAATAATTACACTAATGGCTTAGGAATTAGTAAGGTTTAATTGAGATGAAGTGCACGTACATTTGCATGGAAGGAGAGTGGAATACCATTTAGGAAAAAACCACTCTGAGTGCACCCGACCGGGATTGAACCCTGATCCCCTCGTCTTTGGTACTTCAGTATAACACAAGAGTAGAGCGTTAGACCACGCGGCCACTGAAGTGAGTATAAAAATTATTATTTAAAAACGATCTTTTATTAAATTACAAAGTTATTTAATACCAAAGACTATATTCATATAAAATAAAACAATATTTCATTAATTTTGATTTGTGACTGTCAATAAACTATAATTTAGAGTTTTTGCAAGTATTTTATAAATTCCTAAACAGTAATTTGTTTGTTAACATTAAAAAAACAGATTTAAACATATATTGATTATAAAAAAACACACAGTAAATTAAAATTAAAAATAGGTAGTCCACTTTGATGTTTTAAGGCATCAATTTTACAATAGATTGGACAGCAGTTGATAAGGGAGATCAGGGTTTGAATCCCGGCCGGGTGTAGTAAGTGTATTTTTTTACTTAGAGGTTTCCTATTCTTCTTCTCCGAAAACACTGGAAGTTTTCTCTGATATCTACCTTACTTATCCCAAGTCGATTAATGTAAGTATGTAGATAATAAGGACGTGGTTTGGAAAAACAACTATTAACATTTTAATTTTTTTAGCAACGAGTCTTAATACCTGCTAAGATTACACGTTTGAGATTGTTGTTAACTGACATTCACAAAAGAGTGATATAAAGGCCTGGGCTTAGGTTGAATCTTGATAGCTCATTGATATAACATTGTAATGTTGATCCAAAAGTCCCAGAATCATTTCCCATTGATATACTTTATTTTTTAACATGTATATATTGTATGTAGAAATTATATATATATATATATATATATATATATATATATATATATAT
>CABFWO010003967.1:13689-30218 GCA_902155825.1 Timema genevievae
TGTAGATAATATATATATATATATATATATATATATATATATATATATATATATGTATGTTTAGTTTTAAAATGTTTAACAGTGTTTCTGTGTTTTAAGTTAATATTATTATGCCCACGGACAGTTAGTTAAGACCACATATCTTAATCAATTCATCATGTAGAACTGACTTGGCAAACTTACTGCCCATGGGCATTTTGATGGGTCAACAAGTGGCCCAATTCATCTTTAAAACCATGGTGTGTACAATTATTGTACATAACATTTTTACCTCAATTATTATAATATTTGACTATCTTCCATATTAATTCAGGAAATCTTGTACTCGTTTGCAGACATACCCACAGCATAAGTGGCTAGTGCCCCGTTCTTGTAAAAAATATTGGAACTTCTAAGATTTTATCTAAAGATGGAATGTTTAGACAAAGAAAATTCATTACCAAAAGGGATAAACGTTGTTTGAATTGAAATATGGTTTTTGTAAATGACTTATTATTTGGGGTTAATTTAGCTCGAACCAGTCAGGTTGGTACACCGAATTAGTAATATTTACATAACAAATATTGATTCCCAAATATGGCTAAATTTTCACAACACATGTGTGGAATGTTTGAAAACAAAGGAGCGTGCGAACAATGGTTTTTCTCTTGTGAACGGAAACAAAAAAACACCTGAGAGTTCACGGTTTATGAACACTCATTTGTGATCAACTATCAAAGGGACGTCAACCCAAGATTTAAAGCCTAACATTCACACTCCAGCTTAAAAAAATTGCCCATTTCTATATAATGTTGGAAAGCCAGCCTTAAAATTTATATAAGCCTAAATTTCTTTTTGTAACAATAATAAATAAACAATCCAACACCTTGGCTCAGTCGGTAGCGTGTCTGCATACTGAGATATGGTTCCCGGGTTCGATTCCCGGGATGGCCGAAATATTTTTCATTGATGAAATATGGGTGTACACTTTCACATTGATAAATTAATGACCGGGGACTGGATGTTGTGCCTGTCCTAGTATTAAGTTAGATTATAAGGTGTATGAAGCTATGACAGGCCCAGAAAGCCGGTAGTTAAAAATATATGGCTTGAATAAAAAAATAACACAGACCACAGGCTGGAAACAGTCACGGATGTAAAATAAGTAAAATAACTAAACAAGTGATAGGAATATATTTTACAGAAGATAATGACAAGTTTTAGTTTTTTGAAATTTGACCTCCTCATTGTCTCCTATTTTCATTGTTTCCCTTACGATTAAACAAATTTGATACGTCTACTAGAGAGTATGGATATAATTTGTTAGATAACATCATATAAAAAATAATATTTATATTATTCAAGGCACAGTACATCACAGAGCCTTACCAAAATAAGACATAAAAGTTAGCTTAAGCTAAGGCAGAACAAACTATTTAAAATTTTTCAAGTCCAGAGCCAGTGTTAATAAATGGTTATTTGAAAAAAATTCTGCATAATAGAAATAAAAAATGCCACCACCTAGAGTCAAATAGGGCTCGCCATTATTTAGCATTCTTCCCTAACTTCTTAATCACCAAGATTGGCTCAGAGAGGCAAGAGGACATTTGATCTAGGTTTACAAGACTGAGAATAGTTGATTAACACATTTTGGCAGTTACAACCGCTATTTAAAGACATTTTATTCTCAGCCTCATGAATTTACCTAAGAGGTAATTTTATTAACCAACCCGCTTCCGTGACCACGTGATCTTACGTGCTAATCTCGTGTTGGACTAGACTGCCGAAGACGGGGAGATAATGGTTCGATCCCGATCGGGTTCAAAGAGGGTTGTTTTTCCTAAATGGTTTTCCACTCACGCTCCACGCAAATATGGGTGCATTTCCTCTAAATTGAGCATGCATAATCCCTAACTCATTATTGTAATTAGTACATAGTTGTATAACCCAAATGGGTAGTAAGATGTGGTGCAAAAAATATATATTTTAATGTTAAAAATGAACTACAAAACATTATCAAATATATTATATTGATAAACATATATTTATATATAAATTTAATCAAATAATTCAACCTTAAGCTACGATTAGTAATTTTATTTCTTAGTGTGTGTGTGGGTAAAATGACATTATGTACCTATCAATAAATTGCGAGTAGGTACAAAGTACCCGTGGAGAACCCCTCCCCCCCTAACCCCACACCCCACTACCCTTCCCGTTTCATTAGATGATCAGAATGAGTTATATAAATCCTTTATATTTGTGAAGTAGTACTTTGCCAACATTTCCAGGTTTGAGGAGAGAAATATCTACATAAAGCAGCAAAATAAAAAGGAAATAAAAAAGCTATAGAGTTATTCCCCAACCCTTTAAGAAAGTGTTTTGTTGTCAAACCTTTCAAAATCTATAAAACTGTGAATTATATCCAGCCTTTCTTCTTCCTACCTCTCCCATAACTTGACAGACAACACTTTGGATGAATACTTTGTAGTATTTATCTCTTTTCCGATGCAAAACTTTGCTCCAGTTTTGTCAACACGACCTACTAACCTTCTGAGATATCTGCACATTTACACTATTGGAATAAAGGTGAAAACAGTATAATTTAGTAAACATTCACCGGTATTTGCCTGGAGAGAGTGTGGGAAGCTACATGGAAAAAATAACCTCAGTAGACCCGGTCGGTATTTGATTTCTGACCTTCGCATCACCAGAAATCCAGTCTGTTGCAGTTATGACGCCTTATACCTTGAGACCACACATACGCGTTTGGACCAGTAAAATATAATCACATTCCTACTCTTTTTATTCTTTCTCTTAGTACCGCGTCTTTCTATCCGTTCGGGCTATACGCTTATGTACTAATTACGCTAATGTTTTAAGGGACTAGGAATGTAATATTTAGAGGAAGTTTACTCAAATTTGCGTGGAGGGAGAGTAGAAGAACATTTTGGAAAAACCAGTCTCAGTAAAAACTAACTGAGATTCGAACCCTGATCTCCCCACCATCGGTAGTCTAGTCTACCACGAGAGTAGAGCGTTAGACTATTGGGGCCAACGAGGGAGGCCCTACTCTTATTGGTAGGAGCTATTTTTATAGTTGAATTTAACTGCCAATAGTAGCCACGAAGTCTAAGGCGTCAGACTCACAATAGACTGGATTTAGTTGATTGGAAGTTGTAGACTCGACTATCTTCCGGATACGCATGTAACGGTGGATTGACTGGTGAACCGAGAGTACAAATATAACGGCCGTTAACACACATTGACAAATACAACTGAGGCTATGTTGAAGTGGGAGCTGAAGTGGTGAAATGAAGTATATTCTGAGTATTTGCATTAGTAGTACATTTAATCCAGAAGCCATTACAGCTACAATATTGATGGTTAAGTCGTTATCCACTCCAGTTTATTCCCAGAAACTCTATGTTGTATAATATCAATTAGACTATTTATTTATCTAAACATAATCCCTCCACCCTTCATATGTTTACTGGTTCATAGTATTCAATCTTAGCTTAGGACCCCCACCTCCATTTCATAACAAGATGAACTCAAAGTTGAGGGCTATGAAGAAAAAATATCATCTCGGGGGGGTGGAGACTATATTCTGTAAACTGCTAGGGAAGGAGTAAAAGCTGCTTAGATGGTGGTCCTTGAGTGTCAATCATTTCTTAACTCTTCCCTTTTATTCGAGTGATGTGGGGAAGGTAGCCAGCCAGCCAGGTATTTATGAGTCACTATCTTCCCCAAGTAAAGGAGGAAGGCAGATAAGCTTCTTGAGTTCCAACTTCCAATGTTAAAACCAATCTGGATGCTAATAGTTTAAATATTGCATTTATTCTTTTTTGTAGGTACCTAAAACATTTAACAAAAATTTATTATAGTTATATATTTTTTTACTTTAAGGTTTTAATTATCGAACACATTTTACAAGAATTGTTAATATATGAAAATAATTTTAATTATTAATGCCCACTTCATTGGCAGCATAGTTTAAGGCGTCACACTCACAATAGATTAGACTGCCAAGGCGGTGAGGTCAAGCCTCGATTCCGGTCAGGTGTACTAAACTATTTTCCACTCTCCCTCTCCCACATTAGAGTAATTTAGTAGTTCTAAATAGGCGCATAACCCGTACGGGTAGTAGATGCGGTGATAAAAGAAACTACTCATAAAAATGGTAAATTCGATTAGTAGTTTTATTACTACATTAACTAGTGTCACCTTTTACCTAAAGAGTTGGCTCAGTTACAGCAAGATCGACTGGTGGGATCAACCTGACACAGAAAACGGGACATGGTTATAGTACAGACCAGCAGGGTACATTGAACATAGATGTTGAAGGTTCGATGTTTTCCTCATCAATGATTTTCAAACATCAATGTTTTGCAGCGATGTCCGGGACAGCGATATGTTTGTGTGTTTGTTTTAAAAATAGTTATTTTTTGTTTTTAATACAAATTTTTGAATTGATATATGAGTTTCATATTCATTTATTACAAATACACTTAAGTTACAGTTTCAATTAATTTGAAAAATGTTAACGATGTTTTTGGTTCTATAACATCAATGTTTTCAGACGATATTCTTTTTCATCTATATTACTTTATTAATAGGGATATCGTTAGTTTACCTCAATGTTCATCCAAATTATAGTCCTATTTGAGTGCACTAGATTGGCTTTCTATTTTTTAAGAGTGATTCAACCCCTTTCATGTAAATAAGCATCTCTGGACACGTGTTAAGCTCATTTAGTCTGATTTTTTTTGTTCTGGAGAGGTTGAGGTTCGAATATGAGTTGGGTGTGTGAGGTTGTTTTTTTCTAAAGGGTTTCCTACTCTTTTTCTATGCAAATGCGAGAAGATTTCCAGAAAAATTCTACCTTACTCTTCCCTAATCCTAAACTGTAGTAAAACGCAGTGGCTTCTTACTTTATTAAAAATAAAAATAGTATTTTGATCAAATGATCATGAACATTTTCGGTTTTGAGATTATGCTGAATCTATGTTTTATGTGATTCCTAATCCAAAAAAGTGGATTTTAATATTTGGTCTCTTTGTCTGTTCAACCTAAAGGATAGAGCTGAGATGGTTTGATGAATTTTATACTTTTTTTATTTTGTATTTAGCCCCCAAATTAAGGATGGCTTAAAGATTACTAATTTATAAAAATTTCAAAAATTTCAAAAATTGAAGCTAACGATTTGGTTTAAAAAGGATATCAAGATTGTTTGAAACGACAAGTAACCCTTTAATCTTTTAAAAATGGCACAAATGATTTGGTTTATAATGAGAATCAGAATAGATTTTTGCGTGATAAATAATTCAATTTGCTTGTTTTTTTTTAAAAAAAATGCTTATTTTAATACACTTTCTAACAACCTTGCACTTTCAGGACTGGTTTAAGACCATTGGTGTGGAAAATGGATGTTCGAAATTTATCAAGGCTACCAAAGAGCCTGTCCTGTCACAAGTACCGCTTGTGAATGTGTATTCTATAAAATGATTCAAACTAAGAATAAACTACAATTATTCAGGACCACCTGGATAAGTTGATGCTTCGATATACTGAACAATATGGATGTTGATCTAATGATTGAAAGCTGAACAACTTTATGTAAAAAGGATTAAAAAGTGCAAAAAGGGTCAAAAGTTAATTTGATCAAAAAGGATAAAAATGATAAATAGGAAGGGTTAAATTATAAAAAGGAATTAAAGTATTAAAATGGCTATAATGGAAAAAGGGAAAACTCCAAAAATTCAAACAATTCTTAAGAGGTAGATAGGGAAAAAAGTTAAAAGCGGTAATAGGGATACAAACGGTAAAGGTGCCAAAAGGGCAAAAAAAAGGTAAAAAGTCAATAATTTATTATCAAATAAAATATATAAGTTAAATATTTATAAAGAGGCAATATGAAAAATGGACAAATGCTCAAAAAGGGTAAAAAGGACAAAAGGTGCAAAAATTGCTAAAGTGACTAAAAAGGTTGATAGGAGAAGAGGGAAAATCAATAAAAGGGTAAAAATACCAAAAAGGGCAAAAAGAGAAAAAAGGTAAATGTGCCAAAAGGGCAAGAAAGTTCAATAAGGCAAAAATAAAAAACATGTTAAAAGGGGTAAAAGTGGCAAAAAGCGTAAAAATTCCAAAAGATTCCTAAAGTGTAAAAATTATAAAAAGGACTAAAAGGGCAAAAGGCATATTTAGTGCAAAAAATTTAAAAGGAAGGAAAAGGGTAAATGGGATAAAAGGGGTAAAAAATATAAAATTTTTGATTATATCTAATTTTTACCCTTTTTACTCTTTCTGTTATTTTACATCTTTTTAACTTTTCTACCCTGAAATTAAAATCTCTTTTCCCCTAAGTCCTTTTTTGTTTTATTGCCCTGACTGAACTTTTTACCCTTTTAAACTGTTTTACACCTTTTACCCGTTTCACTTAACCTCTTTAAGCTTATTTTAAAAACAAATTGAGGAGCTATACCATTTTAAAATTTATATATTTTTTGCTATTTTTACCCCATACCAGAAAAAATTGTATACGGAAAATCTAGAAATATTTCTTTGGAAAATTGAGGTGTGGGAGCTATAAATATACAAATCACTTTAGGTTAGGTAAACCCAAAAAAATGTGGCAAATATGTAGAGGTACTACTCTAGATATTCAAATAAGTTCTAAAAACTTAAATTTCAAAGTTGGATTCAGTTAAATGGGGGAGGGTGGATTCCACAATTTTCAAAACTAATTGAGACTACTTACCAGTGTAGTATATAACAACATTCAGCATAAAGATAGCTGTACCGTACCATAAAATCTGTTAATTTTTAATTGGAACTTTGGGAAATATAAAGGGAGGTGTGAACAGAAAACAAAGCTTTTAGTTGCGATGATAAATAATTGTCAGGAATGTAGTGCCAAACACCCAAATAGTTAGTAAATATTTAAAATTTCTAATTTGGAGTTTGTGAAATATTTGGAGGGGATTTCCAAAATCTATATTATAAACTACTTCTCATTGTGGTTAAAGATTTAAATTTGTCTGTCTGTTATAAGATACACCTCAAATATTATGAAAACAAATTAAATCTCAAAATGAAAGATCGGAGAATGGGATGATGATCGTCATCCCCAAAAATTTTTAAGCTATTATTATACAATATTTCCCTTATGGTATAAAAGGAAAATAATTACTTACAGGTATAGGGACAGAACCAAATAACCAGAAGCGTCTGAAATTTTTAAATTTCAAAACAAGGGTCAGAAAATTGGGTTGGGAGTAGGAGTGGAGGGGAATTTAAATTTCCAAAAATATAGAAAATAACACTTTTTGGTGTTGTAGGAAAATGATAGACTTGCAAGTAGTTACAAAAACCAGTCCATATGATCAGAAAATAATGAAAATTAGTTCCAAAACTTAGACGTATAATATTTCACAGTCAATTAGAAAATACTACTTGGTGTATTAGAAAATCGAAATATGGCCGGTAATTACGGTATCTATAAAAGACCCATATTTTATTTAAGATTTTTTTTAACTTTGATAATTTTTTTACAATTTTTTTTAGTAATAATCTATATTGAATCGTTATACTTCTATTATGATCACTTTTATGCAAAGATTTTTGGATTACAATAAGTCCCTATTTTAACATAATATTTTATTTGCCTATTGCCTATTTTTCACGTTTAGTCACATCATTTAAACTAGTAAGGAGTTAATATTTAAAATTATATAAACATTTGGAAACTTTTATCTTTGGTTAATTTTATATTATAATTAAAAATAAAGCTTCTTAATGATTCCCCGTGTGAAGAACGAGCACACAATCTAGTTAGCTCTAATAGCAGATACACGGAACACTCAAGATTCTTACACAAATAAAATCTATAACATGGCTAAATATTGTGTGCAGATTACTAAATTGGAAAGGTTTGTATATGCAAAGTATGAACGATTATTTGAACTAATCTCTCCCTTTATGTACCTGGGCTCAAGCAGCATTAGGGGTTTACTAGGTCTAATATTTTTAGGTGCGGCTATCTTATTTATTCATCACGGCGTCTTACTAACTGTTCAGGCTGTACGCATAGATGATAATTACTCTAATGTTGTAGGGATGAGAGAGGAAGAATCTTAGTGATAATCTACCCTCACTCGCATGGAAGGAGAGTGGGAAATAATTTAGGAAAATTTACCATCGATATGCACTACTGGTATTCAAACCCCTATTTCTCCGTTATCAGTAAGCCAATCTAAAATGAGAGACCTTAGACCCAGTTGACCTGTCTCAGCAAGGATACGACTCCACCAACACACCGTGACACGCACTATATGAGACTGACTCGAGGGACCCAGGTTCGCTGCTCACCACGATAAATTTACCCCACCCAAGTAGAGAAGATGATCGAGATGCGTGAACTCTATGCGCTCCACCGGCAGCGTTCGGGAACTCGTACAACATTTATCCGGTGCGCATTTTGAAAGAACGTGGACTGTTTGAGTATGTTATAGAAATATGCTACCCTTCACCCCTCTCCCTCTCCTCTGTTCCCGCACCTCGAAAGCACATGACATGTTTATGGGTATATAATGGTATGGTTTAGCAATGCAGATCACACATTGCACTTTGATCACAAGGTGAGCGACCTGGTCATAGGATAGTTAAAGCATATATATTCAAAATTCCTTTTGGATATGATGTTTCTGTATTATCAAAATTATCGTTCTGTATTCTAAAGACATTTAAATTAATTAAAGCATTAATTGTTTGGTCTCAGTTAATTTGCCATTTTAGGCCATGGATAAGTTTTTTATCTTTGGGCGATTTGACCAAGCCGTATGTTTGTAATCATTTTTAAGCACGTTAGGTCTTTGTAATATTTAACTTACTATTCATTTAATCCGCCTTTCGGATATGTTTGAATACCACCATTTTGGGTGTCATAAATCTGATAGCGTCATATTTTAGTATTGTTTGTCTAATTGTTTGAGAGATGGTAATTTCTTGTTATTTATTTGAAGATTATTTATTATTGTTATTTAATATGAAGATAGTTTGTATGGTTATATTTATTGGTAATTCATAGTATGTTAGTTAAATATGGGGCCGCGAGCTGGTATAGCTATACTCCGTATGGATATAAATAATTAATATTTTGGTACAGCCAGTTGAGGCATAAGTTTAAATATTTGTACCCTTGTTGTTTAGTTCATTTATGTCTGATTACGGTTGGGGAGGTGTATTCAAATTGGGGCACTAATTTTATTGCTCCGACCTATTTGGGAATAGCCGGAAGTGGCGATATGATATCTATTAGATTCACTTGGTTTATAACTAGCTCTTGGATATTTGTTTTGGCTAGCAATTAATATTATTCTAGGGAGAAGAAGTTATCTGAAGGTCAATTTTAACTGTTAATTGTATTTTATATTTTGAGTCGCCATTTAAGTGTATGGGAAGGCGTCTCACATTCTTTAGATATTGGTCAGCTGCCACTTGGGCACTGTCGGCATGCTATGGTTCTTAAAATCCGCTTTGTTCGTTTACATTGTTGCTTACGACTTCAGTGCCTAACGCTTTTATATGTCTCACTCTCTCGTAGAGTTGTATTTATTTATGTGGGATGACAGGGGGTGGGTTACATTAGCACCCATACTTTATACAAGCGAATGAATATACAGTTCCCCGTCAACTTTGGTTTGTAAAATACATTATAAACAAAAATGAATATCTGACTTATTGAAAATTGCATAATTAATTAATGAATTAAACACCCTTTGGTTTGGGCTTGTTTTGTTTAGTGATGACTGGTGTGGGAATATCTTGTGTGTCAGCCAGAGTGAGGTATCAGATGGGAGTGGCCTAACCAACTCTTGGCTCCACCCCTCTATAGTTCAGTGTTCCGTCCAGAGATAACCCTAGTAACAAAGGGCGAGATTTTAGCGTTACAGCCTTTAAGTATAGAGAAAATTACTCGATAGTTAAGCTTTGGATTATAAATATCTTTATAGTAAATTGGTCTTAAAGAACTTAAAAGTAAGGACTACTTTAATAAAAATTCAAAGCACTGCGTTATTAAATTTTAAGGATATTTCAAAAATAGTCAATTTTAGCATATTTTCACAAATGATAAAAAATAAAGTAAGTAAAAAAAATTAGAAGCAGGTCTTACTCTTACATCCTTCCTTTACAAAATAAAATGAGTCCCTTGTTCCTGTGATGTATTTACGTGACTGTATAGGTTACGTAGGTTGGTCATGCAAACCAGCAAATACATCGCTCTGAAATGGGCTCTTAAAACATCGTTGCTGCAAATGACACAAAAAATTCCCTACCATCTTAATGGGAAGTTCAATTAGCCCTACCTAAAGATAAATATTATTTTTTACAAACTGTTTAAACATTCAACAATAATCTAGCTTGGATGAGTAAATAAGAGTATAATGGACAGCTGTATGTAAGTTGAATTCATTCATATTCAAATTAGTGGATTAATACTATAAAATAATAAAGTTTTTGTTCAATAAACACTCAACTGTCCCATTCTTGCCACTACTTTCTACTGACAAAAGCTAAGACGCTTCTAAATTGTTAGCAGGTGTAGGCAGCCTTTTAGGGCCCAGATCGTATTTTATATTTATCAAAGGTCCCGGGATCTACCTTCGTTTCTCCACTCTGCTTTTATTTTATTTTTCAATATATATTTTATGTATTACTTAAATTCAGTATATCCTTTAATACTTACTGCATACATAGAAAGTACATAAAATAAAATATACACTCTGTTTATCTTGAAAATTGTTAATCCTCCCTTGATACTCTGGCCCTATCTTATGAGCTGTATCATAGTAAAGTATTGTAAGGTGATCTTGCCTATTCATAACGATGTAGTTTTCTAACGCAATCGAATATAAATTGCTGTGAGATCGACCGGTCAATCACGATTGACCTATACGACCCCTGTGTTAGACAATAGCTAGAAGTCTATTTTTGATATACAGTGTATAAGTTTGTAAAATGATTCTAAAGCCTCTAATTGTGTATATTACAAATATAGTGAGAGTCGTAACATATTCATGAAACAAATACTTATATAAAAACCACAAACGGAACAGTTTTATATTTAATATCATCATATATCTTCATAAAATATGTATTGTAGGCACCCTCAGACCTACTCACTGGAACTGTTTATACAAATTCAATAAAAACAATCATTTAAAATTGAATGGATAGCTTTATTTCTATCTTAAAGAAGTTGATACATCCCAAATGAAACCATCTCAGTGGTATTTCTCCCGATGTCCTGGCAGCCCAGTCCACCCCGGTCCAAATGTGATTTTTTTATAACTGCATTACACTTTTCCCTCACTCCATTTAGGACTTTGCCTACTTGTTAATTTCTAATATATTTTATGAAGTGGGTTATATCTTTACTAAACACACCTAAGCACTTCAAACAACTACAAGATCACACTTAGTTTCCAATGTACCAAATAGTTTTAACTGTGTTTTATCCAACTCAGAATATAGTATTTAGAATATTTTCATGGCAAATGATACATATTTCGAGAATTGTTTGAAAATATTTGTTTAGTTACATGAAAAGAAAAATACTAACACTTTAAAAATAACATTAATAATCATAGAAGTGACCAATGGTTTCAATATTTAACATTTAATATTATAGATATATTAAAATTGTAGGCAAATTGTTTAATATCTAAAATACTTAATCAATATATTAATCAACTTTATTCAATGTAAGGTTTATAAATTTTAAAACAATTCAGAGCTATAATTTTATGTAATATCTAGATTTCTAAGCACTTTTGGATTTTCAAAGGTTTATTTGAAGCTTTAGTTAACTTATCTTTAGATTATGAAAGTTTCAGCTTTGTGTGTGAACCAAGCAATGTTTCTGTAGTGAAACTTGGAATAAATATCTATATAAAATAGAGATATTAAATTAAACAATTAAGGTGGGAGTGTAGGGGATGCTAGTTAAGGGCAGTGATCTTATAGTTTTTATATAAAAAATATTTTTTCGACAAAATAGCACTAATTATGTTCCAGTAGAAAACAGGGTTTTATTTTATTCACATGGTGAACTTGACACTTCTTGATATTTCCTTCATCAGCATAGTTGCATTAGATGAGATAGTTTTTAAATGAAAAGAAAAGTTGTCCATAAATTCATGGACACTTTTGACAGATATACAAGAATTCTTGATACCACCATGTGAAGAAAATTAAACTCGAAAGTATCTAATGGAGAATTATTTGATTAATTCTTTTCCTAATAAATGTTTTAGTATCCAAACTTCAAAAATACTACTCTTATCTTGTGTTTCTTAGAGTCACACCTTTAGAATGTCTGGTTTAAGGGTTTGTGTGAATTCTACGTAAGTGAAGGCCCTGAACTGGCAGGGTGGAATCTGCTAATCGCATCAAGACTGAGGCTGAAGGGCCAATGTTTGTTGGGGGTAGAGGCTTAGTTCAACCCCTCCCTCCCTCTACTAACACCACACCCTTTCAGTGGCTAATGAAGTGGATGGATCGAGGATTGAGTGTTCTTCACATTCCTCGCAAGAGCACAATGTTAAAGACGCTCCATGGCGTAAATGAAGATTAACTGTAGAGAGATCAAACAAACCCTGACCCTATTTGTTGAGATACGACGCTGGGATTGAGGGAATTACTCTGATCGGACAATGAAACAGAATACCAAGACATATGTTTTAGAATCAAACTCAAGAACTTTGAATGTAAGTGCTCAGATAGATTTTTCGTTGGTATTTCTCCTGCTCAAATGTTATGTCTCTAAATAAATTGTATCACTTAACGACACATAATCAGTAATAAATATTTATTAAAATATATTGTATGTACTCAACTGTATGAAGCCAACAAAGGTATTTTAAAAGTTTATTTTATAAAATAAAATTATTGTTTATTAACGAATTATCTAATATTAATATTATAAATTTAGGGTTTTGAGGAAGTCTTGCACATTAACGTGAAGTGAGAAAGAGTACATCATTTAAAAAACTAAGTCTCAGTTTATTAGGAAAAAAACACCAAAAAAACACCCGGTTCTGTAGCAGAAAGGTCTAAGACGTCACTCATATTAGACTGGCCTGATTAAAACGGATAGAACGGGTCTCGAATCCCGTTGGGTCTACTGAAGGTGTTTTTTTAAATGGTTTCACAATTAATTTCCATGAAAATGCAGGTAGATTATATCTAAGATTCTTCCTTCCTAATCAATACCCCATTAGCCTAATTAACATAAATGCGTATAGCCCGAATGGGTAGTAGGCCTAAGACTCGGAGATAAAAAAATAAGTAAAAAATACTGCTTCTTCCCAAGTTAGTGAACCAGACAAGCCAGGACTGACTCCTTTGCTCATGTGTCCACCATTTAAGGTAATAGAAGAATTAAAATAAAACATCAAACTTTTTTAAAAATCCTCTTTTTTAGCGTTATTTTAAATATAGCCTCTAAGGTTTCTAGCTAGAGACTCATTACCAAAATAAATATTTGCTAATAGCTGAACTTATCTCCCGTTCCCTGACGTTAAATACCTCCCTCTCCTCCCTTAAACCCCTTAGTTCGCAACCTAAGGGTGGTACACACAGACCCGAGCTGAGGGGCCAATTAGTCGGACGATACTTAGCGCCAACAGACCCTTAATTATGACCGTCCAAATCAGGCTCTGTCTACAGATGAAATAGAGACTGTACCAGTTGGACCTGTATGCTACGATCTATGCGTTAATGTGAGGAGAACATTATGTAGAGTACTGTACATTTCAACCTGGAGCACCAGATGTAGCCTACAGATTGTAACTGTATTTATAGTTTTACACAACTATATGGAACTTTGTTTACATAATAGAACAGATCGTGATTGGTATTTACAACTAAATTAAACTATAGGAATTTTTTTGGAATGAGGAGAATCGATTGTAATTTACATTTTAGCTTATTTAAAAAAAGTCCATGACATATGGCTGCAATCGAGAAATGACGACTAACCGCTATCATTTGGTGAATTAGTGCCCACATCTGTGGACAGGGGGTGTCATGAGGTCATCACAACAAGCCCTTTGTCCATTAATCTCAGTTTTCTAGAAATGAGCCTTTACTTTTTCATTCAAACAGCTCCTCATTGGTCTTCAATGGGGCGGGGTTGACACCGTTATAGACCTCCTGCTTCTGAGAAAACTTGGAAGTGCCGGGGATCAAACCCAGCACGTTAGCCAGTAATTATGACCACTATACGACAGAAGCGGTCAACTTTACCTTACATTAATACCAAATTGAGCTTTGTTTGAGTGACAAGAACAATTTAACAATTTGGATCATTTTTGCAGGAAGAGAACCACATTGAATATATTTAGGTCCACATTAAATCTCATCTTCTATGTTAAGTTCTCCATCTTGGAACCTTAAACCTGAACTAAATTAGTCAAAAAGAATAGATAAAAAAACATTAAAATCTATTGAGCGGAGTTGTTACTTAAAATTGTTACGTTGCTAATATTAAATTACTCTTGAGATAGTAGTCTAGTAAATTCACTTAAATCTATTTTAAGAACTCCAAAATTTACTAATATAATTAATCATAAAACAATGTTATTTAAAAAGTATTTAAAATGTTAATTACATTCAACTGAGCATAGATTTAAAAATTTATAAATGTTTCCCTAATGAATCTCTAATTTAATAGCGAAAAGTTTGAATTAATGTTAAAATGCCATGTATTTACTGTACATTTTGACAGATTCATTTATCAAAACTATACTAATACCATTTTGATTGAAACTGTATTTTTTTTCAATATATAATTGAAGTAACAAATTTATTAATTCATACTTAAGTCATCAGCTTGTAATTAAATAGAATAACTACATGATTAATATGTTTAAATCTGAAAGCAATCAACAAGGTCACCGACCAAAATCAGTGAAGGATTTGAATTAAATAATTAAGAGATAAATCAGACATAAAATTTGAGTACAAATTTGTTTTTAAGTATTTATATATCTTCCCATCTTTCCCCGTATATATAAAAACAGTGATATCCAAAAAGTTTAACATTTTATATAAGTAACTGAAGATAACTTTAGTAGGTATTTGCTAATGGACTAGTGAGAATCAAAAACAATTATAAATTAAATTAAATCTTTAAAAATAATCTTAGACATAATACTGTCTGATATTGTTTATTCATGTGAATGTTTATATATCGTTTGAAGTTGTTACCTTTAAATTATTATTTTCATGACTAACATTAATTAATAAGTTAACTATTAATAAAATAGATGCCTTTATATTTAAAATTTTGGATATAGTTTATAATCTAATTTTTATTTATTTGGGATGAAATCTTGAAGCTGTTACTTAAAATCAAGAAACTTAATTCAAAAGACTTGAGCTATTTTACTTATAGCAACTCAATATAAACAATACAATCAGTAGATTATTTGAATATATTGGTATTTTATTTACTTTTCAATACTTTGATAGGCACGAGGTTTAAAGGTCAAGCAAGCTCATCTTGTCTGGTACTACATGCTATCGAAAGGTTGGTGTTCAAATCCCGGCCAGGTGTTTTGGAAGTGGTTTTTATCTGATTTATGCTCTACTCTCCTTCCACGCAAATGTTTTAATTTCTCCCGTAAGTTATACTATCCTCACACCTTACCTCGTTACTGAAATTAAATGTTAACCAGTAAACCCGTGCGAAACTCTGCCACATTCAACCTTCCCCTCCCACCCCCCCAAAAAAAAAGATTTAGTCTTTTGTTGCGTTGTTGAAATTAAATACTCAGCGAAGTATATACACAAAATAGCAAAAAGAATTTATTTTCGGGAATTGATACAAAATTTTGTTAGATTTTTCTTTTAACTTATTTTAAAGAAACAATGTATTTTAACCTAAACTGAGTATGCTATATCAGAAGTTGGTAAAAAATCCTATCCACTGATACCTTATTCATCGCTGTAGTCCTCGTATTAGTTGAGAAAAAGGGATGTTGACAACATAAATAATGTATAGGATAAAACGAATGGGTAGCAAGCTTGGTTGCAAAAACAAATTTAAAAAAATAAACTACTCATAAAAAGGTCCGGGAAAAAATGTCCCTTGTATGATTAGAGTAAGATGATATATCATTAATAGTGATTTATTGTTTTGAACTAATATCTGTCTTATATTCACCCACTACATTCCAACTTTCAGACGTATTAAGATGGTATAACTACCACTCTTCCAAGATGGCTCCCACTTGAGGGGTATAAAAACAAAATAAAAGTGACTTCCTTAAAGTTATAACGTTGGTAATGCCGGTACCTTCCTCTTGGGAAGGTTGGCACTAGAAGAGCAGCTGTGTGACGTCATGAGATATCGTCTGATCTCTCGGGAGAAGGTTGGTTCGCCTTATTCCATTATCTTGTGTCTTTTTTTTTTTACTGTAGCTCTTGACGTTTTAATGGCTACCAAGATTATAGCATCAAAAAAGTACTACGTCTCAGGTTCG
>CABFWO010003967.1:31718-74419 GCA_902155825.1 Timema genevievae
TATATATATATATATAAAACAACTCTGCCTTAGCTGTTGTATATATATATATATATATATAAGGCAGAGTTGTTTAACAAATTTTTATAGTTTAAATTATATATATATATATATATTTATTTTTCTCACTGCCACAACCTCTTATTGGAACCGGTCGCATATGACCTCAGATCTGCAGATGGTCCAAACTGGTCGGAGCTGGCACGTACCGATTAACGTAAATTATAATAAATTAAAGATTCTCACCACATTGCAGCGCAGTTTCAATTAGGTCCATCATTTTTCTCAACAATGTTTTCAATATTAACAAATTGGCTATCTATTCGTAATGTGTTAAATAAATAGTACTTCAATTTAACTAACACTGACTTGACCAAAACACTAATTTATATTTATTTAATTAATTGCATAAGTAAACCATATATTTATATGTGTGATACAGCCACGTGAATGATCGTATTGCATACAAACTTTTTCTCAAATATGTTTTGCGGGGACAAAGATGATAAAAATATAGTCCCACCTAGCATAATAATATTGCGCTGCTACAAGAATAAATGAAGCAAAGTCAATATGTTTAATAGAGACAAACTATAAATTTGGGAAACAAATGAAATATTGCCAGAAACTATTAAATAATTAGACTATTTACATAGATCAGTCAGTTAAATTGTATTTGGAAACGGACTTTCACCTTGAATGAGAACATACTCCGCTCCACTCCTATTCCACCCACCAGGCCAAGGACATGATTATTAATATGATTCTTAGATGTTTACAAACAATATTAGAAAATAGTCACTATGACTAGTTTATTTGGCACCGCGTTTTTATAAAATAATGCAATATAAGTATTGGAGATTAAAACATATTTTATTTATAAAGGTTAAATAAGAAATTAAATAAATATTTAATTTTAAATCAAAAATGCTCTGTCAACTAAACCTAACGTCTAGCTGGTCATAATAGTGTTGGATGAATGATTAACACGCCTGACATGAAAAAAGAGGTCGTCACTTTCTGATTCAGTTAAAATGTCTTAATTTTGGTTTGTAAACAGTGGATATTTAAGGAGTATATTCCGAACGGGTAGTAAGGCGTAGGACTCAAAAATAAGTAGTTATTTAAAATATTGTAAATAGTTATACTTTAGTTTAAAGGCCTTATATTTTATTTTAGTAATTTTGCCCTTTTTAAATTGATTTGAACTTGCATTAGATTAAATGTGTATGTTACTTTAGATGCTTTAAAAATAACGAACAGAACTTGAAGATATTTTGGTATAAATTACAGTACAATTAATTAATACGATATACTTGATTATATTATGGAAGAAGCCACTTTCATTGGCAGACATTAAAATAAATAAATGGTAATATAGCCCATCTATATTTTCTCACTCTAACTTAATGTGGAGGCATTTTTTTGTAACTGGTAAACTGGCAGGTAGATTCTATGTCGACAGGTAGGAAGATGCTATTTAAAGAGTATTAAAGAATAAAAGGAAACATGATCGCAAAAATTAATATTTCAATCAGTAAATAAAATAAATTAAACACTTTTGTCAAAATAGCAACATACCGGGTGGACGAACGGATTAATTTCATATACAGCTTTATTAAGCATATTATTGACTATTTAAAAAAATGAGTTAACCCAAAATCGAACTATACCAACCAAGCAGCCGCCGCATGTTAACGAAAATAGTGCCAATATTTGCGGATACAGGGCTTCAAATGGTAAGCACAATCCGTTACTGTCTGTTTTCTAGAGCTTTGCCGTTATTTATTTATTCAATTAGCTCCTCATTTGTCCTCATGAGGATGAGTTAACCCCGTACCAGGCTCAATGCTTCATATACAATATGGAAGTGTTGGAATTAGAATCCGAAACTTCTGGATGTGCATCCAGGAAGTCTAACCACTAGGCCACAGAGATGGTTAAGATTGATTTAAAGAGAAGTAAAATTAAATAATATCCTTGTGCAAATAACATAATGTGAGAATAAGAGTATCACTTTTCATCAAAAGACATAGTTTACAATCCACACTAAAAATAAAGGACCGTGCTACATATTGAAAGTTAAAAATAAAAAGGAGCATTACGGTTCACCGCGCTGTCGGCAGATGTTGTTTAATTTTATTGTTTTGTCACCACTAGCTGTTTCTCTATCAGTTCAGTAGGTTCCGAGATCCCAACCAAACGTCCTCCACTAGCTGTTTCTCTATTAGTTCAGTAGGTTCCGAGATCCCAACGAAACTTCCTCCACTAGCTGTTTATCTATCAGTTCAGTAGGTTCCGAGATCCCAACGAAACTTCCTCCACTAGCTGTTTATCTATCAGTTCAGTAGGTTCCGAGATCCCAACGAAACTTCCTCCACTAGCTGTTTATTTATCAGTTCAGTAGGTTCCGAGATCACAACCAAACGTCCTCCACTAGCTGTTTATCTATCAGTTCAGTAGGTTCCGAGATCCCAACGAAACTTCCTCCACTAGCTGTTTCTCTATCAGTTCAGTAGGTTCCGAGATCCCAACCAAACGTCCTCCACTAGCTGTTTATCTATCAGTTCAGTAGGTTCCGAGATCCCAACCAAACGTCCTCCACTAGCTGTTTATCTATCCGTTCAGTAGGTTCCGAGATCCCAATGAAACTTCCTCCACTAGCTGTTTATCTATCAGTTCAGTAGGTTCCGAGATCCCAACCAAAGGTCCTCCACTAGCTGTTTATCTATCAGTTCAGTAGGTTCCGAGATCCCAACGAAACTTCCTCCACTAGCTGTTTATCTATCAGTTCAGTAGGTTCCGATATCCCAACGAAACTTCCTCCACTAGCTGTTTATCTATCAGTTCAGTAGGTTCCGAGATCCCAACCAAAGGTCCTCCACTAGCTGTTTATCTATCAGTTCAGTAGGTTTCGAAATCCCAACCAAACGTCCTCCACTAGCTGTTTCTCTATCAGTTCAGTAGGTTTCGAGATCCCAACCAAACGTCCTAGACCTTCTTTTTATCTTGTGTGTTATAGTCACGTGCCTCTAGTTCTCAGACTTCAATATTTCCAATTTTTTAATTAAATTTAAAAAAAACTATTGATTTTATATTGTATTGTTTCTAGTAAGAACTTTGAATCCTTAACCATCCTATAACCTTGCAACGATAATAATTCTTGTATATCAAAGAATTGCAGAGATATATCAAAATTGTAGATATCCACTTATGTAAAGCCCTCTCTAAGTAAGTATATTTGGTAAAGGAGATATCCTTTTTGTTCAGAATGGCAAATTGTGCCTAGACAAGAATTTTAATCAAGATCGTTAAAGGCAATTTGGAGAAAATGATATTTTTCTCTTTTCCTCTATAATAGCTTAGCTAACCTTAATACCCTTTTTGGTTCAGGGGTTCACATAACGCTACATTTCATTAAAATTTCGAATTTTGGCACAATAATTTCTATTTCCAAATAGTAATGAGAAATTTAAAAAATATTGAGGCCAGATAAATAGAAGATAGACGAACACCTTAGCTCAGTTGGTAGCGTACCTACCCACTGAGCCAAAGGTCCCAGGTTCAATTCACAAAATGTCCTTAAAAAGTGTATTGATTAAAATATGGTTTTACCCTTTCGCAGTGTTAAATTAACGGCCAGGGACTGGATGTTGTGCCTATCCTATTCTTAAGTTAGATTGTAAGGCACATGAAGCTACGACAGGCCTAGTAGAGTAATATATGATTTGAATAAAAAATTTACCCAGGCCACAAGCTGGAAACAAAAATGGGTGTAAAAATAATAAATAAGATACAAATATTACATGGTGGCCTACACTTTATACACGTTTCAAAACAAACTGGATGAAAACTTAATATAACTCAACTACATTCAGTAATACGCTGAAAAATAAGTACTGCTACATATAAACTACACTTAATATATATTTTTCCTCCATAAATTATCCAGCCATTCTTGTCCATAGTATAATATCACAATCACAATTAAGTACTAATTACGCTAGTGGTTTAGGAATTGGGAAGGTTGAATATAGAGGAAGCGAACCAGAATTTGTGTAGAGAGAAAGGGGAAATCCATTTAGAGAAAACCACCCCCAGTTCACGCGAGCGAGATTAGAACCTCGACCTTCCCGTCCTCGGTAGTCCAGCTCAACACGAAAGTAGCGCGTTAGCTAACTACTACGCCACCAATAAGGTTTATAATAACAATCTAAATCTATCAGTAAAAATAAATTACATAAACTGGGATGGTAAAAAAATACAAAAAAGGAAATAAAGTGTATTAATATAATTTATTTTACTAAAAAAAAGGTATTATTGTTGTTTAAGACGTAATAGATATGACCAAAAAATATAATTTTTAATGATGATAACAAGTCATAAATAACATTTTAAAACTAATTTTTAAACTAATTTTTGAATATTTTCAGCTAAACTAAAAGTGTACTTTTTTTTATTAAGATTCAAGGATGAAAATTTTGATTCGAGACTCATAAGAAAATATAAGATTTGGAATCGATACTCGTAATTGAGAAATATAGGATTTTACCAACCCCTAGTTAAGATCCATCGTAATCTCGATTTAGAAAATGTTCACGACTACATTTTTTCCCCCTCTACATTGCGTGTAAAAACACGTGTTTGGAATTTGTTTCAATTAATGTTATTATCAAACAAAGTGTGTGATGGTCCATTGTGCGTGCTATCCAGGGTCTGTATTATTTTTAAACCAGTCTACAATCACCCCAAGAATGTGTTTAAGTAGCGTCGCCGAGCCACAAAATGGCCCCTGCTGCGGCAGAGATCTGTGGAAACAATTAGCCTCATAACATCATGAAACCAGGGGGGAGATTAGGGAGGGGGCCCAGTCGCGCTTGCCTAACGTCTACGAGTGTAGTAAGGGTGGGGCTGGGAGAAAGGGGAGGACAAGCCGACAAATGAACGCCAATATCCGCCACCATCCTCCGTGACGTCAGTAGCAAATTGAAACTCCAGCGTTCACCGGGAAGAAAGAGCCCAGACACGTCCAGACCCCGTTGTTTTATCCGGGCTGCCGGATATAATTCGTTGCAACCTCTACACTTTCCTTCCTTAGATTTATATAGAGGCTGTTTTTGTTTTTTTGTTTTTTTGAATGCTTTCGTGGCTGGTGTTTGAATTTGAAATTATTATTTATGGTCTTGAACATTGTTGAAGAGTTTCCTCCTGATGTCTAGACTGTCGTTGCGTACAACGGTGGTCTGGAATGTTCCAACTGGTCCAACACTACACATATGATGACCCTTACCTATGGTCAATCTACAAAAATAAAGGTTTTACACAACTCTAACAAGTTTATGATTATAAGTTTTAATTAGTGATTCAATTAACTCACATAATTTCAGTTCACGAGCTATAAATAGTCACACTTGCTATTTTACATTATTATGTACCATTTCTTTGGGTAAAAATCATTAATGTGTTTGCCTAAATATAATATAACTATACATACAATAGGTGTATACAAAACTTATAATAATTTGAATAAGTAGAATTTGTAATGTATAAGCAGTTTGAAATTAATTGTAAAGTTATATATATATTTTAATTATGTCGCCACCCCCTCACCTGTATGTTGAGATCTGTAAGGATAGCTCGCGGGAGGGGTTAAGTGACTGGCAATGTTTTTATGTGGGTTCGAAATAATACGTAGGGCTATGAATTTTGGTTTAATATAAGTGCTAAGATATAAAACAAAATGTGATGTTAAATGAAGTATAAAAGGAATATAAGAATATGGCTTACCCGTACAGACTTAGAATGTTAAAATAACTGACACGGCTCGTGACCCACTACAGAACTCGATCTCAGTACCCTGGGCTTGACGGTTGCCCTCCAAGCACAAGTTCTACTGATGGAGGATCTAGTCTGCTATGGTCCGGCGTCGGGAAACATAACTGACCCGAAGTCAACAAAATAAAACACCTTTATAGTCCAATCCGGCCCCTTTACTCCCCAACTAGAGCAACTTTGTTATGAGTAGTCAGCATTCCTCTCTAATATTTATAATTCGTTACATCATATTCACTTTTAGTAACGTACGTCCAAGAAAGATATGCGAATCAAAACAAACATCCCAACATTGATCAGGACTGTGACGATTATATAATAAAAATACTATTTTTTACACCCGATAATTTGGGTTTTATATCATTGTGTAGTAAATAATGTTATTAAGAATTAATTTGTTTTTTAACCTAAATCTATTCGTTAATTTTATTAATGTCTCCGAGTTAATCTTTGAAAATA
The DNA here is from genome assembly GCA_902155825.1 of Timema genevievae. Taxonomy (NCBI): domain Eukaryota; kingdom Metazoa; phylum Arthropoda; class Insecta; order Phasmatodea; family Timematidae; genus Timema; species Timema genevievae. The sequence goes on from CABFWO010003967.1 coordinate 38,010, forward strand.
TTATGTTTGAAATGTATATTTAAATAAATTTCTTGTTTTGACTGTACCGATTATAAAGACAACACCGACTAGCAGAAAATAATATGCCTGGCCAAAGCAGAGGGTCAGATAATCCCAACTAAAGACAAATCCAGTTAAATCGGACGCCGGTTTTCTTATCTGGTTGGTGTTGCTGGGATGGGATGAGACATTCACTTGTTATCATTATAAAGATAACCCCCAACATATGCTAAGCTCCCAGCCAAGATGTTATAGACTCAAGAATCTAAGTAATTTTCATTGTCGATTAACCTCAACACGCATCGATAAACATCATTTAGGCTATGTCTTATGTGAGCTGAAGTATTAATGTTTTGATTATTAGTAAATACAATCCAGTGGTCTTTTCAGCAACATCATCGATGGCTACGTTGTTCTTTAGTCCAATTTAAATATTTTCTTCTATTTTCTACTGACATTAGCAAAAATACCTCTAAACTGTAAGACAGACAATATCTGGGAGTATAATATTTATGATATATTGTTTAAAGTGATCCTACACCCACTACTTGTGTAAATTATTGGTATAAAGTATTCAATAATCAGATTATTTAACGTATGCTTTAGGGAAATGTTGTTTAAATAACACCAAGCAGCACTGCGCGGGAAGGTTTTAATGTTAAATAACATCGTATTATATCTTCACAAATTATGTAGTATTCACACCCTCAGAATAAATCACTGCAGTTTTTGATTAGAAAGTAATTAAAACATTGAAATGAAAAATTTAGTTTAGTTTAAATCTGTTGCGGTGGACCCAAATAAACCGAGATTCCATTATGTATCCCAGTTGCCCAGTCTGCCGCTGGTTGCTTAATATGATGGCTGTTGCAGCTAAAACATACGCGTCGATAATTTTTTCAACGTAAGTCAAGTTCTAATATCATATTCATAAAATTACAAATGAAGCTTAGACACAAGAATTGAACCCGATTTACTTGGCTTGGCGTCACAATGATCTATCCACCATTTATTTATTAGGATTACTGTATAATTGACTTTTTATTAACTTATTGAAAAAACAAAATATAAGCCTATTAATAAAACTATAATGTATTTTGGTTTCGCGTATGTGGCAACAAGAGATTTATTTAGCACCGCGTTCGGGTTATACGACTATATACTAATTACATTAATGGTTTTATGGAGTAGAAAGGCTATAATTAAAAGAAATGTACCCACATTTGCGTGGAGGGAGTGTGGAAAACCATTTTGGTAAAAAAAACGTACACCCGACCAAGATTCGAACCTTGATATCCCCGTAACTTGCATTTTAGGTTATTACGAGAGTGGTCCATTAGACCATGCGGCCAACGAAGTGGATGAGAAGAGATATTCTACCGTCAACTGAGGTTACTTTGGCCCTTTAGGGCAACTTTGTTCCATATTCTGAAAACATATTTAAATATTTTTGCAAAATATGTTTTAGATATAGAGTGATATCAACGACTGTAGCTCATAGGTGTCAATATAGTATTATGTGCAACATGGCTTTATTACTTTGGTAACTTCACATTATATGGCAGCACAGTTTGGTTTCTTTACATGTGTTTTACCTGTTCAATCAAGTCTTCAAACTTTATCTTGTATAGGATATAACAAAACTTTAAAACTTCTTGTTACTTTATTTAGTTGGTATGAAGAGCCAAATATCAGTTTAGTGTTAGATTCCTTGGATTAAGTTGTATTTAATAATTTGTGAGTTATGGTAATATCCACATAGTTCGGGGCATCATTGGCCCTGGATCAATGTTACCCCAAAGTTTTATTTTATTTTAAATTCTCAATTTATGATGCCCAACTTTGACGGTCTCTTTTAATATTTCATATTTTAGGCATAAGAAGCCATCCACTATACCTAGAAATCTTTTGAGAAAGCCTGGAGCTTGGAGATGTGCTAATTACACACAATAAATATTGCAACACTGTCTGGAAGATATTAAATCTGGTACAGAAACTCAAAGATCTGCTGTTGCTTTTTATAATATTCCAAGAAATACCATAAAACGCAATATTAAATGTTCATTTTAAAAGAATCCTGGTAGACAGATATTACTGTAGTTCATGAAATAGTAAATAAAATGTATTATTTTCACACTTATACCATATTTATAACTGGCCAAAAAAATAGGTAAATATGTTTTTATAGCTTAGAAAAAAAGCCATACAATATATAAGTTTCAAAACTAAAGTTTTTATCATGTAAACAGGTGCGTATGGACACAAACAAACACCTTTTCTATGACTTTATCGAAGAATATTATTTCTTCTGTTCCGCCATTTTAATTATTCAATAAAGTTCAGCCTTTAAGAAGCTCTCGTTTGCAAATAAGTTTTAATTGAACCACAAAGGCCGCTTCTACAAAAATGAAGCATCCAAACGATTATTTTCATATGTTCATATCTTAATAATTTAAAAACGGTTTAAAGAAAAACAAAATTTAAAACAAATTGTTTGTTGTGAATGTTTTGAATGCCAAAATTGACTGCAGCTCAACACATGATCTTGTAGATTATATTGTTTGGCGGGAGGATACATGATAATATATCTTGTAACTTTTTTTAGTTAGCACTTACCACCCAATAGCGAATGGATTCTACAATAATTAATTATTTCACTAATGAAACTTGGAAGATCGAAGTTAGATTTTAGTCACAGATATAAAGCATCATTCGTAGATTTTAAAAGATGAGCCTAATCTTACATTGCGTCCAGGTGTCATTTCTCAATTCGCGAACATGATACTTGATGGTAAGAGCATGTGATGAGGATAGAGAAGGAAAGGAAGCCAAAGAAAATGGTGAAGATGAAGTATGTAGGAAAATGACCATCAGAGAAGCCAAGAAATAAATGAGAGCATCAGATAAGAGAAAGTGTGCAAGTGAGAGGAGGAGAATGGTGGGGGGATAGAATAAGATGAGCCATTTTACTAAAGTGAACCGGTCACAGGCTGGAAACAGTTGTTTTTGATCATGATGATGATACTTGATACGGTTCAATCCTTAACCTTAAGATCATTTCGATATTCTAAGCTTTCATAATTCTCTAATATTATTATAAGAGCGTTTGCTTTCTTTCACCTAATAAGATAATTTATTTACATTATCGTACTACCCAATCGGGTGGCCCAAATTTAACCAAAATAATGTATAAAATTAAAACAGGTAGCTGATAAAGGAAATATACCCACATTTGAATGGAAAGAGAGCTAGAAAATGTCTAGGAAATAAATATCCTGAATATACCTTACCAGAATTTGATCCCGGAACTCCCAGTCAGTGGTAAACGAGAGTAGATGAGACTGTCGTATAGTCTGCTTGCCCACCTATGTAGGGGTACCACGTCTTAGGAAACTGTAAGAGAATTTTCCCAATTTTAGGTTATTCTCCTTTTAATAGAAAATATTAATGTGGAAATGAGCTTTACTACACGAGTGGAGACAAACCAATCATTTTTGTTTTGGATAAAAAAATAGATACTCCAGTGCACTGCACAGATTTTCTTTCTCCTTATTCTTAAAATAGAGACATTTACTAAAAACTTGCAAGATTTGTGGAGCGATATAATATACGTTGTTTCATAAAATCACTGCTAAACTTCTTAGTAAATTAAATAATATACTTTACAGGAACATTAACATTATCATCGAGAAAAGAGGAATATCTTTGTTCATCAAAGATAATAACAATCAATTTTATATTTCAAAGTTTTCTATAAAAAGTACACGTTTGCTTATAGCTCAGAAACTATTGGTTTTAAAAAAAATTATTTCAAAACAAATAGTTTATTATTATTGTTATTATTATTATTATTATCATTATTATTATTATTATTATTATTATTATTATTATTATTATTATTATTATTATTATTATTATTATTATTATTATTATTATTAACACCACGTCTTAGTACCCGTTCGGATTATACGCACCTATGCTAATGTGCAATGGTAGGGTGTTTGTGAGATGAAATGGAGGACCTACAGTTTAACGTGGGATCCGAACCACGGTGGAGGCCTGGCATTCCTCACATTAACAAGTTGTGATTAATACACGTCTTGTCAGAGTTTATATTTAATAGTATTATGTATTTACAATGATAAGCTATTTCGTATCTCAAATAGCTACGGATATGTGACCAAAGTTGGAGATTTCTGCTCATGTATATTACCCTCAAATTCGTTTTCATGGGAAAACAAAAAAAAAACATTTTATTTATAATTTTTAATCGTGTCTAGATACAAAATTTAATCAAAATCGTTAAAGCGCTTTTGAGAAAAATGATTTTTTCTTCTTTTTTTCTCCAATAAGCTACCCTTAATTTTAGGATTGGAAATCTAATCCCAAAAACTCCTCTGGGGAACATGAAAACCGTAGATATCAAGTTATAGCCCGTTTGGTAAAATGGTTTTGGATTTATTTCAAGATATAGACAGACAGACGGCATCGCAAAAACACTTTTTCTGTTTCAGGGGATCATGAAACGTCAACATCTATCAAAACCTCGATTTCGATTATTTTTACCATCACAATACTTCTCTATCCAAGGGTTCGTGAGAAAGTCGAAATGTACTAACCCGATATGACTGGACCAATGTGTGATTTTATTAGTACTGAGCAGATATGTCGATATACTGACAAGCACAAATATGTTCTTACATAATAGGGCGTATTTATTGGAATATATTCATCTATTGTAAGACAGATGTCTTAGTCCAAATTAATATTATTTTTAATCTTTATGAATATAATGTCATATTTAACATAATTATTTTTAAATTTATGTGAGCGTATAGCCCGAACGGGTTGTAAAACGTGGTGCTAAATAAATAAAATAAATTTATGTCCGATTTTATCACTTATTAAAAATATAAACTTCAAATAAAAATGCTGTAGTAACAATAATAACATGACATCCTTAACTTAATGTAGAGTACTTAGCATTTTTTTGATGTTCACAGAAATGTTAAAATAACCTGAATTGTTTCTAAGAAAAAGGCTCGGAAGACATTTGATGGGATCTGGGATTATCCTAGGTGAAATACACTAGTTGCTTGGCCCAGGTTGTTCGTAGGGCGTTTGGAACAGTTGACAAAATATATGTTTAACAGACAGTGTGTGTTTTTTTACTTCTGACTCACGTTTCTATAGCCAGTGTCTGTTCAATAACCTAATAGTTACTTTAGGTTAGATTAGGTATGCGAAAACGAAAAATGTACCTAGGCTAGATTAAATTATGTTACGTTAGGCTATTATTTATTAATAGGTGTTCTGTCTCACGACAAGTCCATTTTTTTTTGTCAGTGAACTAAGACCGCCTATGCATCCTATCCTCTGCCTCCTCCATCACATCCCAAAATCTTCTTCTTTCCTTAAAGTCTTTCAATATTTGAATCCTCCTTATTCTTAAGCTCCTCTTTCCCTCAACCTTTCCTTTCATGGCGTCGCGCAGAAGATAGTTTCCCTGAAGGATGTGTCTGATCCAGTTGACTTACACTTACTTACGTCATAAGAGTTACATCTAAAATGGTTATATTCTTATTAGGTCACCTTGTCTGGCCACCTGATTAGGTTAGGTCTGTAAAGAAGAAAGGATCTCACCAGATGGCTGGCTTAGCTTAGGGTAGATTAGATTATATTATGTCAAGGCAATTGGCCCTTTTCATTTGGCGTAGAAATGCAGAGGCACGGGAACAAATGGTTATCTTTAAGAATTGTTATTATTTTGTAATTTCATTTTTGGAAAAGATTTGTTCAAGAATAGAAGCATGTTAAGTTATACTTTGAATATACACACCTTCTCTATAATTTTAACAGTGATAAAATATCGATAAAATTGACACTTTTCAATATAAAACTGCCAGCTTCATAACAAAAAATTAGAAAATGTAGCAATTAATAAACATCGATACATTATCTTAGAAAGGGTGTTGAAAATATTAATATAAACATTTCACTCGTTCTCGAGAAAACTGATATTTCCAAACGTATGATTTTTCCTCAAGACCTGTCCGGTAGTTAGCGCCATCTACGGTTTCAATGTTCCATATGTCTTGTTTGCGTGGAAAGATACTTTGGTCGGTTGTGTGGCCACGCACATCCTTCACCCTCCCACCCACCATCCCACAAAATAGGTTTCGAGACTTGCACTTGACAAGACCAAGGACCTAAAGCTAGGTCTACATGAATGACAGGGATAGGTGTGTTTCTTCTTAATCCATACGTCCAATCTCATCCTGTAAGGATTGGACTAAGCTGATCAATATTATGGAGGAATGTGTAATAGGTCCTACGGCTTATGCGTGATCTGGTCACGTACTGAAAGAACACAAGCCAAATTTTTATACCTGTTTTGTAATATATCAGAAGAGCACAAGGCAAGTGCATCAAAAGCATATGATTGTTTTTAGTCTCTGAGCTCTAAATGGCAACACCGCTTGTTGACATTGTAATAACATAAGCTTACTTAGCCTAACCTAACCTAAGCTAACCTAACCTAGCATCAAATAATGAAGAGATATTACTGTTTTCTGATTTTATTTATGAGAACTAAACAAACGTGATAGCTCTTTCCCGCCATCACTGAGGGAACAATATGTTGGCCCTGTTGTCACACTCTTAATTTGTGGTTTTTCTCCCTTTAGTTTTTGATACAAGTTTTAGGTGTAATTTTGATTTGAGAATTCTTCCTCTTTTGGGCTTTAGATTCTCTACGGTGGGATCTTTAATTTCAAAATAAACATAAGGCCCTTGGCCCTGTCAAGTGCAAGTTTAAAACCTATTCTGTGAGATAGTTCAGTGGGAGGTTTAAAGGCATGGCGTGTCTTCAAACCTGACTAAAGTATCCTTTCGCACCAACAAGAACAGATGGATCAAGGAAACAGTAGATGGCGGGCAGGTCTAGCGTGAAACTCGTACGTTTGGAAATATCAGTTTTCTCGAGAACGAGTGAAATTTCTATAGTAATATCCTCAACACTTCTTCTAAGATAAAGCATCAATGTTTATTAATTGTTAAATTTTCTTGCTTTGTGTTGTGCAGCCAGCAGTTTTCTATTTAAACATGTCAAAATTAATGATATTTGATAGGAAGTCACTGTTAAAACTATAGAGGAGGTGCGTATATAAAAAGTATAACTGAATCAACAAGCTTCTATTCTTGAACAAACCGTTTCTGAAAAGAAAATTGCAAAACAATAAAAATTCTTGAAGATAACCGTTTGTTTCCATGGCTCTGCATTTCCATGCCAAATTAAAAGGGCCAATCACCTTAATCCCCCTCCCTCCTATTATCATCCCTACGTGAAAAAAATAGCTAAAGTCAACCTGAAAGTTTGATGACAAGTGACAGTCTGACGACCCCAAGCACGACCTGATACCGGCCGTTCCACTTAATCACATGATATTAAGGGGTTGTTGGGAGGGAAGGAGGGATGAAACTGTGTGTGTGGAAAGAGAGGGGTGAGGGGGGCAAGGTTGCGTGATGAGACTGACGACCTGTCGCACCCCTTTCCCCTCTACTGGTCATGGACAAGATGTACCGGGATCTTCTAATCGCGACATCGCGACGTTAGAGGGGTTGTAAACTGTTAGGGGTAGAAGCAAGAAGAGAGAAGAGAAGGGAACTCCACGACGCTGTCACGTAATTATAGACCTAAAAAAAATGAAGGGCGAATCAAGTGGAGAAAAGAAAAATGAGTAATAAATTATTGTAATATGAGATGGAGAAACAAGGAATTTACAAGAGACAAGCATGACACTGAAAACCAACCCCCAACAACCCATTACCCCTTTTCTTTTTTTTATTTCATATAGTTCTGCTTTAAAAGTTTTGTTCAGAAACCTTAGTTTTAAAATATGTTGCCATTTTTATTAAGAACTGTTTTTGATGGGTAATATTTTTCATTTTACTACATGTAAATCACTATTATATCATTTTAATATGATAATAATTAGAAATGATTATAGGTACACAAATTTTAGAAATGTTGAGGTCAAATGTAAAATCTCCTTCGTTTTAACTTAATAACCCCCAATAATACTAGCATATTTTTTTATACGTTTCGAAGTGAGGATATAACTTCAATATATCACTAGGCACAGACATGAAATAGCTAAATAAATATCAAGTATTTCCAAATAAATTTTTGAACCAATGTTAAAAATATTTTGACACAAATAAATTATCATATGACATCTTTAAAGTAAACATTGATAAATTCAGATCTCAGTGACACATACGTTTATCTAAAATGTCAGAATAAAATAAAATATTGTGTTTTATTATATTCTCCAAGCCTCTTTATTTATCTAGATGCACTTAAGGAGGCTATATTGCAGAGAACTGAGACGCTGTACAAACGCTTATAAATTCTGCATTATCTAAGAAGTGGTTTGATATTATTTAGTATAGTTTTAATCAAAATGATTAAGAAAATATCCCCAACTTCATCTTCCCCTTGATTTAGAATGTTCCAGGGTTAACTCAGACTTTACCTCTTCTTTTAAAATGGACCTTCTCACAACCCAACTAAATATAATAATACTACAAGGCACGTCCAGTAAGTAAGAGTGCTGGTTGCTATCTCGTGCTGGGAGAATTTTGTTCCCAAGGTTAGCAACACTGAGTTGTAGTGGGGGTTCTTCTGAACACAACGAGCACAGGCGGACATCGTCAGCATGAAAACTCGCCTTGTAGTGTCCGTTTGTGTTAAATATGTCAATAAGAAATCTCGCCAAGTGCGAGGTGCGCGCTGTCATCAGGTTCCTTCTCGCCAAAGGAAAAACACCGACTGAAACTTTTTAACGGATCAAAACTGTTTATAGCGAAGGTGTTATGAACTGAACAAATGTGTTTAAGTGGTTTCGTGAGTTCAATGAAGGCAGAACGAATGTTCATGATGATCAGATGTATGGAAGACCTTCCATTTTGACCGATGAGTTGGTGCAAAAAATCGATAAAACTTTTCGTGAAGACCACCCATTGACACTGGATGAAATTTCTCCGATGTTTCCACAACTTCCCAGATCTCTCTTTCACAAAACAATTACAGAAATGCTGGGATTCCGAAAATTGTGCACAGGATGGGTCCAAAAACAACTGACAGAGCAGCACAAATTGAATCGGGTTGCTAGCGCTCGCGACTTCCTTGAGCAATTTGATTTGGAAGGTGAGGATTTTATGAGCTCAATTGTGACTGGAGATGAAACCTGGGTGGCTCGTTACACTCCTGAGACAAAAAGATAGTCATCACAGTAGCGGCACACCAGTTCCCCATCTGCCAAAAAATTCAAAACATCAATTTAGGGCAAAAAAATCATGGCTACTATGTTTTGGGACCAAAAAGGGATCTTGTTGATCGAATTTCTGCCTCAGGGGGAGACGATTAATGCAGCACGAAACTGTGAGACCCTAAAAAAGCTCAAGAGAGCAATTCAAAACAAACGGAGAGGAATGGTGATGAAGGGAGTGTGCCTGTAGAACGAAAACGCCCGCCCGCACACGGCCAACACCATCAAGGCGCTTTTGGACTCATACGGTTGGGACATTTTGAACCACTCCGCATACTCCCCTGACTTGGCGCCTTCAGACTTTAATATTTTCACCTCCCTGAAGACTCACATGGGTGGAAAAAAAAATTTCAACCAACGAGGAGGTGTAACAAGAGGTCCTGAACTGGAAGAAGGAGATGGCGGGAGAATTCTTTGAGGAGGGCATCAAAGTTTGTGCCACGGCTCACAACCTGCATAGAACGGGAAGGCGACTACTTGGAGAAATAACTGACAAATTTACCAACAAAATTCTGTAATTTTGTTTTAAATACAATTTTTTTTAAATAGAAAATTCGAATACTCTTACTTTCTGAACGTGCCTCGTATTATTTTAAACATTACAAATCCTTCAGTTTTGTGTAAAAACTAGAATCAAAAATGAAAGGTGATATTTTTATTAAATATAAGTGACACCCATAAGACGTATCAGGAGAGCAGGAGTCGATGCAACTAATTTGAAAGTTGTCAGAGTAACATTTAGTAGGGTGAAATTACAGATCACTCAGACTCTATTGAAAGAGAGAATGTAAATGATTACACGTTATTAAACTGATTTGTATGTATTTATACATCGTCATTTTAACAGAAGCTGTAACTTTACAAAGGAAGGGTACAGGTGAAAAAGGGAGGAAAGTCACATTACAAATATTTACCATGATAACAACTTTTATATCAAAAACCCTATAAGGACCCCAGAAAATACTCTTTGCATTAGATAAAATATCACAGATGCCTCTGTTAACCATAATCTAAAGTGTATTAGAAAGGCCTCATGATTGTCTAACAGATTGCAGCACTAATTCAATTTGAAATAAAGTTGTACTTTCCCTCTTTTTCTCGTGTATCCTCCAAAACAGTATAAAACCTTCCATGGTGTGGGGTCCCACAAGTTAGCTATACTGACCAAGCGGCAACTGACTTTAACGATGATGGTGCCAATATTTGTAAATATAGGGTATCATGTTATCAGCACAACAACTTCTCCAGCCGTTAATGTCAGTTCTATAATCCTGAGCTGCTAATTATGTATTCAAATATCCTCTCCCTCGTCCTCACGGGTAGGAGTTTGAGCCTAATTAAGACTTACTGCTTCCCAAGTAAATTTTTGAAAGTGCCAGGGATCAAACCCAGGATTTATGGATATGTAGCCAGGAACTCTGACCACTAAACCATGTTACCTTTGAAAGAGTGTTAAAAGTATATTAAAGTACTCTAAATATTGAAAGTTAATTAAACTTAATATGTTTTTATATTTCTTCTTACCAGATTTCTACATTTTTGTATAATTTACGTTGGATGAAAAGTATGAACTAGTCTTGGATCACTTGTAACTTAGTGTTCCTGAAAGCACTAAGCCATTAATACAATAAAAAAATACTAACCGTCCAGGTTATATGCTCATCAATAATAATTAAAATATAGGGTTTTGTAGATAACTAGATTTGAACAATTTTTAGTAAAATTATCATTTCTCATTTTTCAAAATGAAGAAACAGGTTAGAAGCAGAATTCAGTCAAATGAAATGAGATTTATGAGAAGCAAGTTTGGTGCGACGAAATTTGAGAGGAGGAGAAATGAGAGAGAAAGAGAAATAGTAAAGGAAGATCCAGTCCAGGACAGGATAGAGAAGGCAAGACTAAGGAGGTATGGACATGTGAGAAGAATGGAGAAGGAAAGGATGTCCAGAAGTATATTGGATATGGCGGTGGGGGGAAGACCAAAGGACAGATGGCTGAAGGGAGTAAGGAGGAGTGTGGAGGAGAGAAGAGAAGACTGGTCCAAGGAGGAGGAAGAGAGGTGGCGGGAGGAAACGAGGCGGTGGAAAGGCTTATGTTCCAAACAGATCCAGTCATTGGCTGGAAGCTGTTCATGATAATGATGATGATAATTATGATGATCATTTCTAAATAAATTCATGAACTACATCTCCAAGTACTTATATTGAGTTTGGAATAACCATAGACATTTTATTAAATAACAATTAATCAAGTAGAGACAATCTATGAAATTGAATCGAAAAATTAATTTAGTCCTAAACTGACAAGATAGTTTAACAAGTTGGGATTGTATGGGAAAGCTAGAAAATCCATTGTTTTTAGGTCAACATAAACCAACTATTGCTCCATTCGTAACTGAGAGTTTAATTACCTTAAAATTGTGATATCAACTACAGTCGTTGAATATCTGTCAAGTTTGTCTTGGAATTTAATGACAAATCATTCTCTTAATTTAAAAAGTTTATCGCTTTGTGCCACTATGCTCTTGATTGATATTCAACTATTGTTGAGATAACAATATGTACAAAATTATAATCTATGTTTCTACTGGATAACTATTTGATTTATCTTCACCAAAAAAAATTGCTATAATAACTGCTAAAAACTTACCTTTTCTTTAGTTTCCTACATCCACACCTTAGTCCTTCAGCTCAACTGATCAAAGAGTACACCGAGCAATGAGACAATTTATATAAATACAAATTATATATAATAATAGAGGAGGAGGGAATAGCTTTGGTTGGTCAAGTAGGTTTAGCACTTGCTTATTCAGCTCAATTAGGTTGTTTTTACAATGACGCGGGGGTCGGGGCTTGAATCCCTGCAGGGTGTACTGAGCATATTTATTACTAAACAATCTCCAAATCTTACTTTCAAGTGTGTGTTGGTAAAGTTCCTCTTATTTACTACCTCATCATCTCTATTTCTAAATTTTAATTAAAATAGCGTATGGACCTGAAGGCTAAAAGAGACAGTGGGTGAAACCAATATTATTATCATCCTCAAGATTGTTCAAATTCTTTTAAATAAAATGCATCAACATTTGTATGGAGAGTGGATGGAAAAATAAACGAGATATAAACTATTAGTAAAAATACTAACACTACACTCTTAACGACGGTGCTGAATTTTAAGCAATTTTTGGTACGTGTTGCATCATAACTTGACGCACTTAAAGCACTATCGCAGTGCTAGACTACAATGCAGGAAATAAAAAGGGGAAGGGTGAGGAATATTTCTCCCTTTAAGTCCTCTGATGTTAACACTCTGCCCTTTTCACTTACAATTATTATTAACACGTAATCTATTTCTTACAGCTAAAAAGAATTAATTTCCTTTTTCTTATTTTTTTCTTTAGTCCTATTCTAGAGAGATAAACACTTTTACGGATCATATCTATCCTTGCATGAGGATTGCTCCTGGACATTTTCGTAAATAAACCAACTAATCTTAGTTTTAGACGATTTTGTAATTACAACTACAAAAAAAAAACTATTTCAAGATAAAAAAATAGTTTTTGAGAGTATAAAATTATTTTTTAAATTAGTTCAGAATATTGTTTTAATAGTATATAGTTAAATCAACTAGTAAAACGTAAATGCCTTAATATGGGGAATTAAATATTGACTTCCCACTTCGTCACATGTAGACAATGCCATTAAAGGGGTTGATTTCGTAAGCATCCGATAGTAGGAAGTTGACTGAATTAATTAATGATTGCGTATAACCTTAACAGATAGACCAGAGTAAAAATAAATTAATGATTTATAATATAAAAAATGTTATTAAGTTGTAACTGTGGGCTAGCGTCTCTCCCAAATCTGTACATAATATTATATAACGATAAATCGAAGAATTCAGTTGATTTTAAAAAGGGGTGGAATGATTTCTCAAGTTTGATGAAGAGAAATGTAATATTGTCTCTCAAAACATTTCCATGATCACGAGAGAACAATCACTTGAGATACTTTGTAAAGGTCGACTGTTCATTTGATATCGGCATGTTGAGAGAATGCTTACAAACAAGTGGTTTTATTTACATTTCCAAGATGAGGGAATCCAAAGCAAGATGTAAACACAATGAACATTTTATTTCATCTAGAACTTAATATAGAGTTCGTTCACTCTATTCACTAGTGTTATAAGTAAACAATCAACTTACAAATATTATCAAGTTTTTAATATCTTCATATATCCTATTCTAATAAGTATAATTATTATTTCTTCTGAAATAATATTAATATTAAGAAATTAAAAGTATCCATATACATAATTACCTTATGTGTGTGTTTGTGTTATACCACACCCTCCAGATGAGACCTTGAAAGCCCAAACTTTGAATACTTATAGAATAACCCATGAAACAGAACGTAATGGGGCTGGCATTTTCTATATTAGATTTTAAATTCTGTATCTAATAAAATATTAATTAATTCAGTTCACTTTTACTTTACCCCCTTATATATATATATATATATATATATTTACTTTTCTAAAAACAAAGCCAAACCTTTCATGCACATAGCCATAATTGAAGGTTAGGTTATGTTAGGTTGGCTACTATTATAATCCATCTATTGTAAACAGGCCTAAAATAAGTTCTTTTATAATTATAATGAATCGTTATATTGATATATTTACAATAACCCTTATATTTTTATATACTTATTACCAATCACAAGTTTAAATTTTAACATGTTTATGTTGGATACACGTGAACTAATAACAATCCGTTTATGCACATATCCACATTAATTATGAAAAGAAAAGAGAGGTAGAATTTAGATAAATGTTCTTAGAGAGAGAGAGAAATAGGGTGAATTTATTAGTAAACACCAAACCCCAACACCTAGCCTGACTCAGGCTCAAACCATCACCATCATTAACAATCCAGTCACATGTGACAGTGACGTCTTGGACTTCGCGACCACCTCTGTGGATGACCCTATTTTTTTCTTCCTTTATTTGAATTATTTAACGTGATCTTTTTGAACTAATTCTATCAGATCATGATGATTGCTATGAGCGAGAGTAAAATGGTTTACCAATTTTTCCGGAAAAAGTATTTTCACACACTTTCCAGGGCTCCTTCACAAGCCACAATCAACTTGAGACTGACGGCTTTACTTCCACTCCAATGGAAACTACGGAATTTTATCTCTGTCAGATCATTCCATCCAAAGATAATGTAGACTAGAAGGGATGTATGAGCATGATATTGGGATATGTGAAACTGTGAAATTTTTGAATAATTGTATAGATTGATGTTAATTGATATAAGAAAAGATCGAATTGAGAAACAATTGACTATAAGAAGGACAATGGGGCATTAGCAGCTGATCTTCCCCGCCTATTTATATCACGCAAATTCTGTATCTTTCATTCACGGTCATACAGCACCTTCCTCTCAGAACATTAGTAGATATGTCTCTTTGTTTAGTATTTTCTTATTTCTTAGTTTTATTTTTATAACCTATATTTCTATAGCGTGTATTTTCATATCCATTACTCCTATGGTATTCTATCAATTTGCATTTAAATTTAACCATATTTTGTGTACGTTTCCTTTTATTAAATACTTAAGGATTGTGTAGAACTACATAGAAGCTAGTCGTCAAATAATGGCGGCTCACTCAGTGTTACAACTAAAGTGGAGAGGGAGTACTACTAGAATCTTCAATCAGTAAACAACAATTTTTATATTTTCAATATTTATTTTTAACTTTTCATCATCTACTAATTCCTAGTAGTTCCGCTTCAATTAATTTATAAAATACAATACATCATCAGTGGTAAATATTCGTAATAAAATATTGAGTGAATAAAATACATTTTATTTACAATAACAAATTATTCGACCCTTTCTTATGAGCCTAATATCTTAAATGTATTATGTCTCAATTTTAATATAGTTATTTATTTTCGCATAGATTCTTGTGTTAAAATTTTCTACTATCATTTTCATGATATAAAATTAATGTTTCATGTACGGTACATTTTCGAAATTTGTTTAGTATTGAAATACATCTCTTTGTGACTTTCCAATTGTTAATATATTTTTATTACACACTGATTGATTCACAAATAATGTGTGATCTCTTCTTACTAAATTTCTAAATGTGTTTAAAAAATATTTATGACTTTACATGTACGCGTTGTTTATCATGAAAGCTTACCTTGCAAGTTTATAATATAATATAACTTATAATATAGGGTTTTATAGACCTTATAGTGCAATCCTTAAAAGGTTATACTGCTACCATTCTGTGTAAATGGAATATAAATAGACTGTAGCATACAACTGTAACTGGGAAATATTGTAAGTACTGTAATGGTCACTCTACTGTACTTGCTTGAACTCTATCTAAGTGAATATAAAATGGACTGTAGCATACAACTGTAACTGGGAAATATTGTAAGTACTGTAATGATCACTCTACTGTACTTGCTTGAACTCTATCTAAATAAATATAAAATGTAAATTGATAAATGTAAGAGAGAAATTGAAAGGAATTTTGTTAAAGAGAGTTTGAAAATGTTAGAACTAGAAAGGAAGGAAGAGAAAAATACTATTAAAAATTACGATAGTATTATCAGTATTCTCATTTATAAAGTCTTGGGCCTAAATTTGAAAACATATCTTCTCAATTCATTAAATAACAATATATAAGTCCTAACTTATAAATACGATAGTGTTCATTCAGGTAGGTTTACTGTAGGGCGACACTATCACAATGCGGGGAATCAAGTCCAAGATTTAGTCTAAATTAACTTTGTGCCCAGGGGAATGATATTCTCATTACCTCCTGAACTATGAGTGAAGAATGACTCAGAGCACACAACCAATCCTGGATAGCTTAATGGTAGAGAATTGACGCACTAAGGCAATTATCCTGAGTTTGATTCCAATTTGTATGTGTAGTTTATCAAATTATTTAAATTAACATTTTCTATTATGATTGAATACTTTTTTACCACATCTTACTACCCGTTCCGGCTACAAGCATATGTGCTAATTTACACTAGTTTGTTAGAGATGAGGAAGATTGAAATTAGAGGCTATGTACTCGCACTGGCATAAAAGGAGAGTGGAAAACATTTAGGAAATAACAACATAAGTAAACACGACTGGAACTCGAAGCCTGCTCTCTCTATGATAGTCAGTCTAATATATTGTGAGACCGATGCCTTAGACATTGTTGTCACCTAAAAAGGTGTTTAAGAAACTTAACTTAGTGGTCCATACAGTTAAGCTACATAATGACGTAGCGTCCAAAATTAAAACCATAATTTATAAAAAAACAAATACAACATCCGAGCAGATACGTCCACCGTTCCCTAATTACCGATGTGTTATGTTTTCTATCGGATTATATTCCAGCCGGTAAATTAAAGGGAAGAGAAAATAAAAATAAAATGTTGGCCTGGTATACAATTGAAGGTACGTGGATACGTTCAAAGTGTTCATCAGACTAGAATAAATCCGGGTGAATCGTGTGGGGAGGGTGTAACAATGGTCCGAAATACACCTCTGCTATTTTGCGTCCGGACCCGAACTGAGCATTGCAATTTATGTGCTCTCTGCACCACTCAACAGCTTGCCTAGGAGGGTAGGGGGTTGTGTTGGGTGGGGGCGCAGATAACGATAGCAGTTGTGAAACGGTTTGCGGGTAAAGAAGGGGTAGAGAATATATTCACGATTCATGGCGCTCGCTCGCTCTCCCTATTCCCCAACAAAAATCTAATTAAACTTCTTATATTTTAATATTATAAAAATAAAGTCAGCCGTAAATTATTACGAATGAACATTTTACATCCGCCACTAAATAAAAACTATCCGTTTAAATCCTCGTTTCCAGAATAGTAACGATTGTAAATTTCAACAAATAATCCTCAAGATATATGGATAGCTATACACGAGCAACACAGCCTTTTTTTTTAATCGAAAGGCTTATTTTTTTTACAATATCTTGATGACCATCAGAGTAATTTAAATTTTATTAAAATATTGGAGCAGAGATAAGAAAAGTATAATTTAGAAGAATAAGTGGAGAGTTATTTTAACAATGTGTCCTACTAAACGTTCAGGATAAACGCATATGTACTAATCACGCTAATGTTTTTAGATAAGAGTAAGGTTAGTTTTGAGAAAGTGTACTGGCATTTACGTGAAGGGAAAGTGGAAATTTTTTTGGAAAACCAACTTCAATACATCAGACCAAGATTCGAACTTCAATTATCCCGTCATCAGGAGTCTAGTCTACTGTGAGAGTAACGCCTAAGCCCATGCGGCCACCGAAGCAGGTGAGGGAGATTTGGAAACCTAAGTACACACGGCATGAATTTAAAGGCCCTTACCAACCTATCACCAGACAACCAACGAAAATGAGCCTGACACCTATTCCGCGCAGCCACTGATGGAAATATGTATAAATTAAAGTATAATTATTTTATTAATTTTAGACTTTATTAGGGTTTTAGATGAAAAATGTTATTTTTTATCACCGTGTTTTACTACCTGTTCAGTTAATACGCAAATATGGTATATACTGCAATGGCTTAGAGATGAGGGAAGTATCCTTGTAACGGATAATCTTCCCGTAATGGCGTGGAGGGAGAGTGGGAGACCGTTTAGGGAAAACCTTCCTCAGTAGACAAGAACCGGATTATAACCCCAATCCCCCTTATCAGCAGGCCAAAATTATAATTTATTCTTTACTAATTATATTTATTCAATACATACATACTCTATGAAATTAGAGATTCTTGAGTTCAATACCACACTTTAAAAAGTACGCCACATATCCCTATCTCGATATAGTTTTACCCAGTTCACTTCATTACACCCTATCTCTATCTTAAGATGGTTCTATCCAGTCCAACTCATTTCACCCTATCTCTATCTTGAGATAGTTCTATCCAGTCCAACTCATTACACCCTATCTCTATCTTGAGATAGTTCTATCCAGTCCAACTCATTACACCCTATCTCTATCTTGAGATAGTTCTATCCAGTCCACCTCATTACACCCTATCTCTATCTTGAGATAGTTCTATCCAGTCCACCTCATTTCACCCTATCTCTATCTTGAGATAGTTCTATCCAGTCCACCTCATTACACCCTATCTCTATCTTGAGATAGTTCTATCCAGTCCAACTCATTACACCCTATCTCTATCTTGAGATAGTTTAACCAGTCTGCCTTATTGCACACGATCCCTATCTTGAGCTCGTTCCTATATTCACACTAATGCCCTGCTCACCGTAACCAGCCGTATTTGGTTATCCTATGATGCCTGGCTATGAATACAGGGTATGTAACTCATCATTATAGTGCCTACTCCAGTGTCAATCAACTTTTATCTTCTTTTGTAAAAAATATGATCGTGCGTATTTTGTTTAAGAACACTTTTATTGTGGTCATGTTTACAGCTATTATTTTGTTACTATCTTAAGGGCATTATATTATTTATTTACAATTATATGTATTATTTTAATTAATATTTTTAGAAACAACTTTTAGTTTCTTGAGTAACTTCATTTTGTTCTCTCCATAAACAAGCGGTGTAAGGAGTATACCTCCTTTTGTCTGAAGCTCCAGTGATGTAGAAGCACGCGTTTCAATCTCAGCTGAGTATAATAGCAATAATTTTATTTAAAATATTATATATTTGCCCTACACGCTTGGCAGAGTATGCCTAATTAGTGTAAATACGTAGCCAGCTTAAAATGAGATTATGAAGCATCACTAGTAAATAATGAATATATTAGTAGAAATGTCAATGTTATTTATAAACACTCTGTAGCCTTCCTTTACCTACCCAGAGATTTATTGTGCTATCGTTAGAGATAGGATCCTAGAATCCTCAAACCCTTGAATCCTTAAACTCTATAATTCTCAAAATTTCTCATTTTCAAACCCACGAATTCTCAAACCGTTAAATCCTAAAACCATTGAATCCTCTAACCCATAAATCTTAAAATCATTGAATCATCAAATCATCTAGATATAAAACTCTCAAATCCTAAATCCTTGAATCTGCCCGCTCCCTTATTCTTCATAGCCTTAAATTCTTAAACACTCGAATCCTTAAGGATATTGGTAAATTTTAGGATTCAAGACCGAAGTTAAAACACAATTTTCTGAATTTGGAATTGTATTTATATTTCTAATACTGCTCGTTGGTTGTTCAACTCCAACATGAATATTTGTAAATCTTAACACCCAGACCTAATACTATTAGTTTAGCTATTTTCTGAATGTGTGAATATAATATTCAATGCTACAGGCCCATATATAATAATAACATCTTATAGTATTTCCCTTTTCTATTATTATATTGTATTTCTGCTTTCTGGTTATATATGTATGTATTAATTAAACCAAAGTTCTAGGGTTATGGAAGATTTGATTAAAGGAAGTATACCTTCATTTACGTGGAGGGAGACTGGAAGACCATTAAGGGAATCCATTGTCAGATATCTGAAGGGATTTGAACCCAGATTTTCTCCAGTACAATTCCCATGGGCCGCATGTGGTTTGATTCTTGATTAGGTGTGGCCCGTGGAACATTATAATGAAACAACAACACAGTGTACAATACCCAATTCCTCTTTTTTTACGATGCCACCTGTCTCTTTATTTGTCCGTCTTCATCTCGGACTAAGGTTGAAAACATTTTACCAACTGGGCTTAAACTTGATAGCAAGAGTGATCATAAGGTTACCCCGAGGAGTTTCTGGAATAATATAGACAACACCAAGGGTAGCTTACTGAAGAGCCAAATTGGAAAGAATCAATTTTCTTGAAATAACAATAGCTACAAATATTTTGATATAATTTTGAATCCAGGTAGTATTTAATATCACAAAATAGTGGCAATTCTATTTTTCCTATGAATATTACTTTAAGGATATCCAACTTAAGCAAAAATTTACAAATTTGATCATATCTACGCCAGTATTTGAGATACTAAATATCAAATATTTGTAAAATTGTTGTACTATTAAAGATAAAAATCTTTTATTTGAAATAGTTATATTTTATAAAACCAATAATTTCTGAGTTATAAGCAAATATACATAATTTTTAATTCAGGTCTTTGAAAATGAATTTGATCCTTATGCTCTTTGGTGGTCAAAGTTGTTTCTATTTTTTCAATTTTTCTTTAACACTGTTCCTAATTCCTAATGTCATAGATTAAGTAACAGTGTATATTTTTTCATTTATGATCTTTGGTGGATTGTTTCTGCAACAGTATATTATATTAACTTGTTTCACAAATCTTAGAGTTTTGAGTAAATAACTCTATTATAAGATAGAAAAGAAAGGTAAAGTCTGTGCGGTACATCATAAAACTGTATTTTAGCAAAATTTTAGAAAACATTTTGTGAATGCGAAACTTCATCACGTTTAATTTTATCAAAATCTAAATCTTTCATCAAGTGTTTATTTTAAAATGATTAAAAAACGCTTACTGGAAATCAAAACAGCTTCTGGGAGAAAGTAAGAGGGTCAATCTTATTGTTTTATATCTTATATTATTTTCTATTAATAAGGTATTAGGTCAAAGTTATCGTTACTAAAATTGACACATCTTTTTTAAAATAAAAAGGTTAAGTCCTGACAATTTTAAAAAAAGGGTAAAGAGTGGAAGAGGAGCGGTTTGAATATGATGGAGAATACTTCTTTAAGTGGAAGGTTCCTCAAATAATAGTAAATTTGTCACACAAAGCTAGTTTATATAAATATATTTTATTGAATACACAAACACAAAGGCCAATCAGAAAACATATATAACAGTACTCTAAAGAAAATATGTTAAAATCCAGATACAAAATAGAATTTGGTGGTTAAAGAACAACAAACACAATAGCTTCAAATAGCGAACAATCGATTAGTTAACAATGTTCCCTACTAGCAGAGTATCAGGGATTAGCATTAACTAAACAGGGGCACATAAGCTCATGACCTATATATATAATTATATATACATAAATGCATACTACTTACTATGCTCCGGTATATATATATGTATGTATATATATATATGTATATGTATATATATGTATATATACTGTAAGAAAAATGATAGCAAAATACTATTCCATAATTATGATACATGAGTAATTTAAGTTGTCTCTTAAAAGAATTCACAGTCCAAAAATACTACAAAAATGTCTATCAATATTAAAAGAGTAAAACAAATTTACAGAACATTGCCATTATAAAATTAACGTTACTAACAATAAATAGTACCTACACAACCATTTATATTATAGTGGATCTTATAATGTCCTCCCATACAAGTAATATTTTTAAATATAAAAAGTTATCTTTACCTAACTGAATGCAATTGTGTCGCTTAAATGCGCATCTCAAAGCAAGAATTATTATTTTCCTGTAATACTATTATCTATAGCCCAAATTGCATATGACATGTGTGCGGTAAGGCCAATTCATTGTGGACGAAGCTATAACATAACAATTACGAACTATTTTTACATCCATCACTGTTTCCAGACAGTGTCCTGGGTCAGTTTTTTATTCAAGCCATATATTTTCCACTAGAGGCTTGCTAGGCCTGTCGTAGCTTCATAAATATTATAATCTATCTTAAGACTAGGACAGGCACAACATCCAGTCCTCAGCCATCAATTAATTACTGTGAAAGGGTAAACCCGTATTTCACCATGATTAATTTTTCATCCATGTTGGGTTTCGATCCCGGGACCTTTTACTCAGTAAGCGAACACGCTACCGACTGATATAAGGTTTAACTATGACATTTTATTTATTAAACCAGTAATCGAGACATTAGCCAAAATGGTATTTAGAAAATAATTAAAGAATATATATCATGCTGAAAATAAACTATTTCGATTTTGTATTTTTAAATATTCTAGGTTAATAACAATATAGTTCCTAGTTCCCTATCACCACCAAGAGTGGCATAGAAGCAACTCCGTGGTTTATTTTTATACTGTCCAGATCCCCTGAGAGGGAGGTAACTATGCAGGGAGAGGGGGTTACAAGAGGAATCACGTGGTCAAAGGGAAATATGGTATACTCTCCTCTTGCTTATTATGTGGTTGGAAGTGACGTCACGACTTTGAAATCTCTTGAAGCTAGTAGCGGTTTGAACACGGAAACTTTTATCATCGACGCTGACGTTATCTGGCCTGGCTAGTCAGTTGAACAGGGTATTTCATTCGGGCCGTTCCTGAGTTGACACCGAGCGTGGTCGGTTTGGATGGGACAGTTTCGAAGACTAAGGCCCTTCGTCCACTAAAAAAACCAACACGACGCGATACATCGCGGGCAACTGGTCACTTACTATCAGTTGCTCCGTTTCTCGTCCACACAAGAAACCTATTTTCTATCATTCACGAGAATGTCGTCGTCTGATGAGGACCTGGTAGTGGGCTACATGTACTTAAAAGCTCTTAAAAAGGTTCCAAAATAATTTTAGGGTTCATCCGGATCTAAAAAAACACAAAGATAAAGGTGGTTCAAAATTGGGGTTATTGTCTAACTCAAGAACAAAGTTTACATCAGTCGTTTGTTCTTTCTTTGTCATTGTCCCTGGCGTTTTGTCACCCAGAAATGAAAATTCGCAGGGAAAACGTGAACAGATCGAATGTAAATAAAACCCTGTGTACAGTTCCACAAGTGCACGATGCAACGACTAAATTAGACCAAGACCAAGACCAAGACCAAGACCAAGACCAAGATGCTTGGTCTCCTTACGATGTATCGCCCAGCACTAAAGTCGTAGTCTCCTCTAACGAGTGAAGTATTGTTTAAGTGAAAAAGTTGCCCAGGTGATTGGTTGCTTGGTCATGAGTGTTTAATACCTTGGTTTTGGTATTCTCGGTGGAAGAAGGTCCTAAGTAAGTTCATATTACTCTACCCAATGTTTATTCTTTAGGAAGTTTGTTATAGTAGATACATTTTATGGTTTTATTTAAAATTGTGCTATATTTATAAATTGAGCCTTGTGGCATAATAATATGGTACTAAATTAATGAACATAATGCTTTTATTATGTAAGTAGCCCCTTCAGTGTTTTCAATTCTCAAAGTGGCCCATAAGCTTAAACAAGTTGGGTACGCATGCTTTAGACCATCTTGCCACCCGACCAGATTATATATATTTTAATATTGTAAATATTTATTAACAAAATAATACAGCCATCAATTAATTCCCAACTACTTTTATATCCTAATAAACTTATAAATACCAATTAGTAGCACATCATCAATAACATGACTAATTTAGAAATGAAAATACTCTTCATTAACTATGATTTTCTCATTGAAAACAATTAATTATTATTTTGGGATTACCTGAAAATTACCAACGACTTTTCATGAACAGCTAAATAGGAAGAACTTTGGGAAAGTCCCTAATTCCCACTAATTACTACCAACCACGATGTCTATAGAGTTGCATACAAATATGTTTGTGGTGGATTAATTTATTGACATTAGAGCGCATGATATTAAATAGAGAGAATTTATTAATTAATTAATTTTAGAGAGGGATTCCCTCAAACATGGATTCACCTGAATGTGTATCAAAAGAGGATGGGTCCCATGTCATTATATTTATAAACAAGAGACTTATTGAGAAATCATTAAACAAGCTGAGATTTACCAAGAAGACATTAAGCTATCTATAAAAGTCTTTTCTTTAAGGTATCTAAATCAAGAACAGAAATTTAGCTTTCAAGAAAACGGAAATGTACCCTACGATCACAATGAAAGGTACCAACGTGCTTGAAATTATCTGATATGGGCGAGTTTATAAAATATTGTCATAGTGTAACCAGTCAAGATCAGATTGATACCTGTCTTGGTAACATTGTGGCACAACTTATAGAGTCATGGTGTAATCAGTCAAGGTGAGGTTGATACGTTGCTTGGTATCACTATAGTGCGACTTATAAGGTAGTGTCATGGTGTAATCAGTCAAGGTGAGGTAGATACCTTGCTTGGTAATACTATGGTGTGACTTATAAGGTAGTGTCATGGTGTAATCAGTCAAGGTGAGGTAGATACTTTGCTTGGTGCGACTTATAAGGTAGTGTCATGGTGTAATCAGGCAAGGTAAGGTTGATACCTTGCTTGGTAACACTATGGTGCGACTTATAAGGTAGTGTCATGGTGTAATCAGGCAAGGTAAGGTTGATATCTTGCTTGGTAACACTATGGTGTGACTTATAAGGTAGTGTCATGGTGTAATCAGGCAAGGTAAGGTTGATACCTTGCTTGGTAACAACTATGGTGTGACTTATAAGCTAGTGTCATGGTCAGTCAAGGTGAGATTGCTACACCTAATTTCATTGCTGAGGGAACTGCATGCTTACTACTGAGCAACAGCGTTGTCATTCTTTTGTTTTCCGTGATCAGTCTTCCTTCGAGTGTATATCAAATTTGGCAATGCTGGGCTATCGTTGTTGCCAGTAGTTGGTGCTTCTTCCTCCAGCATGGCCGTAAAGTGACAGTAGTCTTGAGTCTCGTGTTTTTAATAGCTAGCTCAAAAACACTCACTCAATAAACACTCATATTTTATTGGTACTCTGTGTAAAAAAGTATTTGTTATTGATCACGTTAAGATTTTGTGTATATGTGTTGGTTGTGTGTGTGTGTGTGTGTGTGTGTGTATTTTTACCGTAGGGTTGTGGAATTATTGCTTTATGTGCATATTAATATATTTATTTGAATAATAGTGTATTGTTAACAGTTAAAATATAACAAAAACTACGGAATCTCCAGCTTGTTACAAACAATTACATTCAAAGAGGAAAATATTAAGTAATAAAGAAAGGGAAATGGTGTTAAGAATATATACCTATTTTTGTTAAGACGGAACTTGTTCAGTAAATCAAGCGGTAATGCAGACTGCAGAAGCTACAGGTGTGTCTTATAAGTTAGTAATCTCTATTAAACAAGAATTCAAAACTAAGAGAAAATTACTGACACCAACCAAAAAAGGAAATAACTGTACTCAAATGAAGCGTTTGAATAAATATGACAGTTTTACTCATGCAGTAATTCGCAGAAAGGTACATTCACTTTAAAGTAACAATTAACTACCTACCCTGGAGAAATTAAAGATTTGATTGATATTGATAGTGACCTTTCTAATTTTCTGATTAAGAATAATAATGAAATTTATAGCATTTAGAAAAAAATACATTCTGTAATAGGTTTATGTTTGTATATTAATTATGAGGAAAAAAGCTTTATACATAAAATAGTTTTAAGCAAAATTACGTGGGGAATAGAAAAAGTTAATAAACTTCACTCTTGAAAAATATACGATTGTGGAAATAGTTAATGTTTCTAGAAAAGGCTGTACACCAATAGGAACTGTTTTTCCTGTCAATTGAACCCTCCAACCTCCCAATTGTTTACAATGAGGTATTTCCAAGTAAACCCTCCCCCCTCACGTCCCAACAACTGAGAGCTGGAAGGTTTGGCAACCGGTAACAGAGAGAAAGAGCGAAGATAAATATTTTCTCCATAAGACTTGCAGTTCCCTCAGCTATGAAATTAGGTGTACCTATGAAGGTAAGTATATTGTGTATATAGATCAGTTGGTTTTATAAGAAAATTTGGGGTATCTAACGTTCAATTTATGACAGACTGATTATACACATACACGATTTACAAAGTAATCTAATTATATAACATACAATTCTTTTTCCTCAAGCATTAATGGATCATGCTGAAGTGGGATGCCCCAGTTTTCACAGTTACAAACGTTTCAGCCATGCTGAGAATCGAAACTGTGACACTTACAATAAATGGTATGGAGCTCCACACGGACTTTCTCGCTCTATTTTTACAAATGGAGATATCTACTCAAAACTCATAATATAGGTGAAACAAAATAATATACACTAACAAACCCAAGTATATATTGCACTATACTTATGTAAAACTTTTATGAGTCCCGATTTTAAATTTTATAATTTTATTTTTAAGGAATTATTGACCTCATTTGTATGTTTGGACCTATAATAAAAAATAATATTGGGTCCCCAAGGGTCAACACTTCATATTAAAATTTCGGCTTCCGGTTAATATTGTCGACATTTTATTAGTTGTTACACATCTACATGTCATCGAATTGCTATTAAATTCCTCATTTATAAATTTTGACCAATAAAAAATATAAATATTGAATATTGAGTCCAAATTGGAGAAAAACATTTATCCTAAGAGGTTTAACAAAAAATAACATATAGTTTTTGAGAGACTTACTTATATTTAACTACTCTATGGCATTGGAGAATTATTGTGTTAAAACTTAAGTAGTATCTCTCTATAACTGAAGCTCACAAAATTGTATTAATATATTTGCCAATATCTCAGAAATTGTTGGTTTTATAAAAATATATTTCAAATGAAAGTTTTTTGTTTTTAATAGTACTAAAATTTTGGAATGATAAGTTAATAAGTATCTCAAATAGTTGCGGAGCTACGGAAAATTCAGCTTCTGTAAAGTACCCTAAAAATAATTTTCACTGGAAAATGAAAAAAACCCATTTTATTTATAATCTCATTAGCGCCTATATACGAATTTTAATCAAAATCGTTAAAGCCGATTTTGAAAAAATCGATTTTTTTTCTCTTTTCGCCCTTTATTAAACTACTCTTAATTATGTTTAAACAGACACAAAAACAGACGGCATTGCAAAGACCACTTTTTAGGGTTCGGGGGATCATGAGACCTCGACAGCCATCAATATTTCAGGTTAGATTTTTTTAAGGTCGCAATACCTTACCTTTTGTGTTCGAAAAGTTAAAAAATATAAATATTTTCGTATAGCTTAAAAGTTATTGGTTTTATAAAAAATGCTTCGAATAAAATATATCTATTATAAATGTATCTACATATTTGTGATAAGTAATTTCATATCTCAAATAGTTTCGGAGATATGATAAAAAATGATAATTTACACATCAAACCGGAGCCCTTAATGTCATTTTTCCGAAATATTGAGAGTAGCCAATTTGTTTGCAATATTTATAAATGTTTAAAAATAAAATTTAATCAAAATCTTTATAGCCGATTTGAGAAAATTGACTTTTTCTCTTTTTGCCCTTCAGTAAACTACCCTTAATTTAGGGTTAGATATCATATTCGAAAAATCCCTCGGGGAAACCCTATGAAAACTCTAGATACCAGGTTTTAGCCGGATCAGTAAAATAGTTTAGGCTCTAGTTGGAGGTACAGACAGACAGACAGACAGACAGATAGACAGACAGACGGAAATTCAAGAACCACTTTTTCGGATTCAGGAAGTCATGAAACGTCAAAATTCATCAAAATCTCGAGTTCGATTTTTTTGACGATCACAATACTTTCTATACCTGTAAGATAGCGAGAAAGAAACAATGGAAAGCGTATTACTAACTAAATAAACTGTTAGATAATTAATTTGATTATAATTAAATTGACAATCAGATGTGAACCTTGTGACTTACCAAATATGAATGCAATTACCCACACAAGGTGGAAATCGATTTTAGTTCAGGGTTGTCCACTTGTGGGTGCATATATTTTAACTAATTTAAATTACTCAAAAAATTACTCATGGACATGGGAATAAAACCAAGCCAAGCAAAATGTCTCGGGTTTGATTCCCGTTCACAGGATTATTTTCAAATAATTCAATAATTTACCGAATGCTGTAACTATTAACTATTTTCTTTTGATAAATTTCTAAGAATATAAAATTATCAGAAATAAAACTCTTATCAAATATTCAATACAAACAAATAAACCCCTTAAAAATCTTCCTATATTCAAAAGTACAGGTAATGTTAACGGTAGTAAGAAGTTGCTATGGCGTATAACCTAAACGGGTAGTATGACATAATGCTAAATATGTTGCTATCACAAGCCTTGACGAGGACACAAGGATAAGAAATAAATGGTACGTTGCACCGCACAGACTTTTTCTCTATATATCATATTAAAGTATAGAGATTTACTAGAACTTGAAGGATTCTAACAGAAATACTCCACCAAAGATCATAAACTAAATAAAATACACTGTTAAAGAAACATTGAGGAAAGAGGAATATCTCTGTTCACCAAAGAGCATAGCAGTCACCTTCATTTTCAAAGACCTAGATAAAAAAAATATGAATATTTGCTTATAGCTGAGAATTTATTGGTTTTGTAAAAATGTAATTCAATCAAAAGATTCTTATTTTAAATAATACTACAACTTTACTGCAATCATTTATGTCTTATCTCAGATAGTTGCGGAAATAAGATCAAAATTTGATATTTTAGATCATGTTAAGTAAACTAAAAGTAATTTTCAAGGGATGAGAGCTATTGTATAATTTTGTATGTAGCGCTAAACAGTACCTAGATACAAAAGTTATTCAAAATCGTTATAGCAGATTTTGAGAAATTAGATACTATCTTTTTGCCCTTTAGTAAAATAACCTTAAATGTTAGGTTTGGATATAAAATTCTAAACATTCCTCAGGAAGACGCTTTCAAAACCCTATAAACCAAGTTTTAACCTGATACGGGATATGGTTTCAGCTCTAGGTCAGGATTTTTTAAAGATCACAATATAAATCTCTCCGAGGTGTCGAGAGAAATTAAAAAGGACTAAAATCCTGAACATAAGGTAAAGTTAACGATATGTTATTATTTTAGACTACTTTATCAACTAAGATTTCACTCTTCCAGCTTCTCGACTTCGACCAGCATAATATAAGTGACATACTAATCAAATCTATTGATTAAAGAGATATATTGTGTTAATCTCGTTGGTCTTGGGGTAAAGGGCTTACCTCAGGACCAGATGTTTGTGGGTTCAAATCCAAAAGGTATCGATGGATGTTTTTTGAGCGTTAGAAATCCGTAGCACAACTTCCTTCGGAGAGAAAGTAAATCAGTCGGTCCCAAGTCGATTGTGACGTGTAAAAGACCCCTGGAAGATATGTGAAAATATCTTTCCTGGCAAAATTAATAAGACCTTTCGCTCTTGCTCATAGAAATTCTCGTGTGATGATTTAAATTAAACTGTCAGTTCAGAAAATACACGTTAAATACCTCAGATAAATAAAATAATAAAATAACTACGTTAATTTAAATTTCGAAACAAAACTTACTAAGGAGACGACCAGAGGTTTCACTAGCTCCCCGTTCAGGCAAGCCACATTTTCCATCAATTAAGTGAGAATGAGGAGGATAAATCTCGGATGAAATGTATCGTCATATGGGTGGCTATAAAGTGGAGAGACATTTATTAAAAAATACAATTAACAAAAAACTGGCAGAAATTTGACCCTGACCGGTTGCGGTTGTGTGTGTATTAATTGATAATTGTACTAAATAGTGGACATTGGTAATATAGAAACAAATATTTCACACAAGGAAACATTACACTTCTGCACAGAAAAAAAATTAAATTATGTTCCTGAAAATATTTTTCTAATCCATTTATGATATTTGGTGGAGTGTTTCTGAAACTATGAATATAATTTTGTTTCACAAATCTTACCATTTTTTTAGTACATTTCTTTATATTAATATAAAAGCTAGAGAGAGAGAGAGTTTGTGCGGTGTACCCTACCATTTATATAAATGATATACTTATGGCATTTACGTTAGTAGATTTTATTAAATAATACAATTTGATGATTTTATTTATACAACAAACATTTGAATAATTTATCAAAAATTAATCATCAATGACATTCAAAGTTTAAAATAAATATAAACATTTTTCGTTATGTGCGCAATCATACTACTAGGCATTTAACGATGGTTTAACAGTATAATAATTATATAAAAAAAATTGTAAGCCAAACAGAAAACGCTAACATGTGTTAGTTGATTAAAAAGCTCACCCTATCTCGCTTATGGAAAGCGGAATTTTCTCAATTTACAGATAACCATCACATTTATTAGTTCTCAGTGTAATTGCAATATTGCAAATTAAATTGCGAATACGTATAGGAAGCTCTTAGTACAGGCGCTACCAAAACGTTGTTTAACCTACACGGTAAAGTAGGTTTTTACCCAATTAGTCAAAAGATAATAATAAATATTTCCCTCTGTAATAGAAATCTCATTGCTCGACGTGTAGTCTATATCCTGGATGAGTTCTAAGACGTGGTGGGAAAATAAACAAATGTTACCGAGGGAACGACCAGCTTTCATAGCGACTGATAACCAAATAAATAGTTATGTGGAAACTTGTGTGTAATTTGGTATTAAATGAAGTTCTAGAGCTCGGCGATATTTAATCTAAAACGCAAGCTC
Source organism: Timema genevievae (assembly GCA_902155825.1). Classification (NCBI taxonomy): domain Eukaryota; kingdom Metazoa; phylum Arthropoda; class Insecta; order Phasmatodea; family Timematidae; genus Timema; species Timema genevievae. The sequence continues at coordinate 68,692 of CABFWO010003967.1, forward strand.
AGAAAAGATACAAGTTTTCTTACATTTGTAGATTTAATAGTTATATCCCTTTCCTTCAAACTAAAGTAAAAAACACTATATTAGTTTTGAAAATGTTATCAATGGGTGTGGTTTTAACTGTCTCTTATCTTAAAGATTTACTTAAAATTTAAAAAAATAAACTGGTTTGTTTCAAAACATACATTTAACATATAACTCACAAAATCAAAAATAATAAATATGAAAATATTTATATACAACTGTACGAATATATTAAACAAACCTATTTTTACATCCAGTACTGTTTCTAACCAATGGTCCGGGCCAGTTTTTTATTCAAGACATATATATTCCGCTAGAGGCTGGCTAGGCCTGTCGTATGCCTTATAATCTAACTTAAGATTAGCACAGACACAACATCCAGTCCCCAGCTGTTAATTCATCACTGTGAAAGTGTAAGCCCACATTTCACCAATGACAAATTTTTCGGTCATGGCGGGAATCAAACCCGGAATCCTTTACTCAGTAGACAGACACGTTTTCTACTGAGCTAGGGTGTCATATATATGTACACACACATATATATAATATGATTTATCAAATATAAAAATTATGTATAATTGTTCAAATTTTTATAATAAATAAATACTTTACATACTTATTCAAATAAATAAAGTGATCATCGTAGCAATTATAAGTAGATTCTAAACAACTCGATGGCATAAGTGTAATACATAAAAAGGCCAAACCCTTGAATTAACATTAGGTAAAGGATACTTTTTACTAAACGTAGTTTTTTAACTAAGAATCTTCATTATTATTTTTTAGTTTTCGTATATCTTGTGTAAACATATTGCTATAACAACTTTTTTCATACCAAACATTTTTATCTTTATTTTACTATACACACAGGTGGACAGTACATGAGTATACTCTAGAATATTGTGAGGGTGTATAACACAAATGGGTATTAAGACGTGGTGCTAAAATTATAATATATTGTTAGCACCACGTCTTACTACCCATTCGGTATATATTATTTACATATATATTGTGAAACTATTTTCTACAATGTACAATTTGGCTCAGTAAGATAAGTCACTAATTATATAAGTTTTGAGGGGTTGGATCAAAAGGAGTATAAAAAATTACCCTTGCCTTAAAGACCATCCAAACTTTTACATTTTTATGTAATATTTTAGTAAATTAATTGTTAGATTTAATATATTAGATTTATAATATAAGTATCAGTATTATGTATAATTTATATTGGTTTAGTTTGGACAGCACATCGTAATCCTTTTGATTTTACTGAAATAGTTTCAATTTTAATGTATTTAATTAGCATCGCGTCTTACTACCCGTTCGAGTTATACGCTTAAGTACTAATTACACTAATGAATTAGGATTTGGGGAGAATGAATTTAGAGGACGTGAACCCACATTTGCGTGTAGGGAGGGTGGAAAACAGTTAGAAAAAGCCACTTCAGTTCACCCGACTGAGATTTGAACCTTGATCTCCCCGTCCTCAGCAGTCTAGCTCAACAATAAACTAGCGTGTTAGATAACCACGCCACCGAGGTGGGTCAGATTTTAATGTAGGGCCTACAGTACATTATGGGGGAAGGAAAATTGTATTAATTTTTTAGATGAGTATATTTTGTGTATATTTTAAGTTAATATATTATGTGTTATATTCTTTGTCTAGTGCTCCTTAGACATATTACTATACTACGATATTATCGTACTTAATCTGATAGAGAAACTTCTATTCAAATATTGTGAAAGTTTTCAATAATAACAAGTGGAGTAGCTATTACGAAAAATACGAAAAGGGTTCACACTTTCAATGTGACCATTCTTGTATTGAGAATACTGAAGTCAACATAGAAACATTTAATTATTTTATTTATATTATTATTGTATTTGTGAGCTATAAATATATTACCATGACCATTGTGAGACGGTCTTTAGACAGGTAGCAACGAAACTGTGTCCTCAAGGTATCTACATCCTCAGCTGTTTAGATTCACTCTAGTACTGTCAGTTCAATCTTATTCCTCTCTTCCCTTCAATTTCCCCCTCTATAATGGTACTTTTAATCAGTACTTTTACAGGTCACTAATACATTCGGATAGAATGGTTAATTTTCCAGCCTGATAAGTATATACTTATTTACCGACCCCATTTACGAGGAATTCAAAAATTCATTGCCGCACTTATAAAAGTACACCACCAATCACTAACTTAAGCTATATCTCAATTGTCCATCTCATTATATATATACATATATATCCCTATCTTGAGATAGTTCTATATTGTTCAACATCTTACCAACTATCCTTATTTATAGATAGTTTTATCCAGTCTACCTCACTAAGCCCTGTCCCTACTGTGTGTTGTTATAGCTAGTCTATCTCACTACACCAAATTTTTATAATTAACTAGTTCAATCTAGTCCACCTAATTAGTTATTACACAATATCCCTATCTTGAGCTGGTTCTATGTTGTCCAACCTTTAACAAACTATCTCTATTTTGAACTAGTTCTATCTAGTATAACTCACTACACCATATTCTTATATTGAGCTATTTCTATCCAGTCCACCTCATTACACTTTATCTCTATCTTTAAACAGTTCCATCCAGTCCACCTCATTAAACTCCATCTCAATCAGTTCCATTCTAATGTTTTCTTCCCATCTTCTTTTAAATATGTCAACTGTTCTATTGATTACCCTAAAAATTTCCGGTTATATTAAGGTGGCATGTAACTCATCATTACCTAATCTACTTCCTCTACAACATACTCTCTTATTTTGGACCGAATATTTTCTTAAAAACTTTGATATCGAACATTATATATAAAATACATGTCATTTAAATGGAAAAATGATACCTGTGCACAGGAATCGAATGCGGGACTTTGTCTTAGTACAAAAATGTTCTTACCATTGAAGAGTGGTCCCACACTAAGTGTAGTTCTTCGTTAATATTTTATGGAAAGAGTCTTTGATGGACAGGTGGAAATCTTCTGATATATATGGGCGATCAATAAAGAACAAGAGATATCAGATAACGCAGCCAACTTCAATCCGGGAGGGATTTATGACGTCAAAATAATAATGACAGTAAATTTAATGCGAATATCATGATGGCCTGAATAGCCAAACTAGTATAATTGCTAGATGTGGCTATAGACTCATCAAAATATCATATTTAGATGTAGCTATAACTGTACTTATTACACTAACTATAATAGACTGTCTATTTAGCCATTACAATATACTTGGCCTTATATGATTAGCAGATGTTGAAAATATCTAATGAGAAAATATTTTTTTCAAAGAAACCAATTCAATTTAAAAATTTCAAACACAAAATTTAAATTTTCTGAATACTCTATCTGTATAGCTACCAAACCCAATAGAGCAGAACTAGAGAATTGAATTACTGTGCATTATAGAGAGTTAATTTATGATTATAAAACTATGATCCAATAAAATTATTATTTCTAAGATACACACAAAACTCTGAGTCTGATAGAAGTAACAATATTAGCAAAGAGAATTATGTACTTATGTTAGTCATGAATGTGTAGGATAACAAAGGCTTATAGAACTAAAATACACATTTGCTTGCGGAAAGTGTAGAAAGTGAGATGACCTTTCAAATATTCTTTTATCTGAGTGGGAAGTGAAACCAAAATGTTGTACATCGGATAATAGCAGATTCTAGGGAGCTATTTAATATTCAAGTATGGGTTTGCTAAGTGGTGGAATATAATCCTTTAAAAAGAATTTTACAATAACCATATCCTCTACCCTCACACCCTCCATTACCATGATTTAAAGTCTATATAAATACAAATTATTTTAACAATTTTACTTAGAGATTGTATAGTTTATATACTTGTTTCACACAGATATATATGTAGCTAAACATACTTACAACCTTATATGTATATGTTAGAGGCCATTCATAAATTTGCCCAGAGTATATATAGTCGTTACCCCCTCCCCATGGGCATCTTGTGTCAGGATGGGCTTTGTGTGATGTAGGAGTTAGAACTAATTGATAGAGTTTGGTAAAATGTACTCATTCTGTAAATGTCCCTAATCATCAGTACGTCCCTGACCCATCTTCTGTGCTATAACCTTAACTGGTGTCGAACATCCGACCGTCTAAAACTGCCCAATTTTTTATTAACTTTGACTTCTAAGACGGGCTGGGGCGTCCTCCACAGTGCATAAAAGGGATTCAAACTGTAGGTAGCTCTCCCTATGAATTGTTTAGACTTGGTAAATGAGTATTTAGAGCACTTTGAATTAGCCCAACTAGCAAATGCTGTAACTTCTTCCACCCCCCCCTTCTCCTCTCTTTAGGTCCAACACTCACTGTTATATACCCTAAAAGGAGGGAGGTTTCCTCTAGTTCATTGGCTTATGTCATACTTGCATGCTCTAGCTTACCTAAGGTTGCGCGCTATAATTATATATATATATATAACTTTATTACTGCATTATTTTGACTATTGAACTTAACAAGGACAAGGACTAATTGAAATAAAAACCTAATAAAATTGTATTAATGTGGCAATAAAATAGTGATAAAATGGCAATTAAATATCATAAACGTAAATTAACTAATAGTCAGTGGGGGTAGGTGGTTTCTATAATTATTACCTAGCCTGAAACCAACATTGGGTGTGCATTTATGGAGGAAATGGCTTTGTTGTGCTTTGGAGTCTCAATAGCACATCTACAATGTAAACACGTTCCAGACTAACTCGCGTGTATTAATGGATGTGGCAAAATTTCACTCATTAGCAGTTCAAAGAGACATACGTGTTTTGTATCCTGTCTAGTTTGTGGAAACATATGGTTCAATACGTTCCGTTTAGAGATTGACAAGAGTGAATCGATAGTGCATTAGCATTGCATGAATTGTCTATCTCATTTTAAATAATTGCTTTCATTTTCAACGGCTAGCAAAAGTAATATTGGATAATATATTTAATGATAATTTTTAAAATTTGAATTTGGATCAACTTTTTTTTAAAGAATCAAATAGCCGAAGCTATTATTTATGCTTTTTAGTGAGGAATTCTCCATCTAGATTTCATATTCTGAAAATTGAAAAATGTCAGCTGGATACGGGAATCCAACCCAGGACTTTTGGTTTAGTACGCCAATACTCTAACCACTGAGCTTTCCAGGAATTGTTCCGTGCCCAGGGTCATTCTTCACTTTTTTTTAAAATTTGATTTTACGGGAATAAATATGCTCTGAGATCTAAGCTCCTATGACCCTAACTATAGGGAACTACTAAGCAAATGGGGTCAATATTTTATTCCTAAATTATTTAAAGTTTGTCCAAAAGGCCTCTCCCTCCTCATCATTCTGATCAAAAATACTGTTGTCAAATTTTTGCATAGGCTTCAGATATTAATTCTTTAATGTTCAAGTATATATTGTCGTACGACTAATGACCACCCAAATCACAAAAATAGCAGACAAATATTACGAGAGTTCTTAAATAATACTTATTTCCAGTTTACTTTAGTTAGTATTTATGAAATAATTCAACATATCATTCAATAGTTGTCTAAGTCTCTAAAATAAGGTCTGGAGATGTAGATTTGCACAAAACTCACAAACCATCTTAACCCTACAATGGTAAGGTGAATATTTTGGCCCTAAATGGTAAGGTGGGGTATGCCATACCCCAGTTAGAAAAACGTCATTAA
>CABFWO010003968.1:7149-27847 GCA_902155825.1 Timema genevievae
ATATATCATAACATAGGTTTTTGTGATTCTACAAAGCATTCCATCATAATTTAACTACTAAATATTAATATCGTATAGAAATAAGTGGTTTCTTAAAAAAAGTATAATAAAAAGGCATCACCATTTTTAAACAGTAATCCGATCTTTTTATTAACAATTTAAATAATCTTAATGAAAAATAACATTTTTAACTACATTTAAATAAAAACTACCTTTAGAAAATCGAATGAACGGTGAACGGGTCAAAATGAATGGATCATTGAACTGAACCAGATACAATGAATCGTTCATTTAAAAGAACGATTTTGCCCCTCTCTACTTCAATATGATATAATAAATAATAAATAACATAATGTGCAACGAAAGTTATTTTTCGTGTTTTTTTTAAGAAATACTTTAAAACTTATTTTAATTTACTTTTAACTATTAAAGAAAATGTAAAATTTAAATATTAATATATATTAATTAAATTCATATTGAAATATGAGCGAAACAAATTCCATGCCAGTGGAAAGTTTTGTACTTGCATTAAAAGAAAAACGGTTTCCATTTAAAACAAAATGTGCTCATGTGCGAGATTATTACGTCCGATGTTTCATTTTTTGGGCATCTTTAACAAATCGAAATAAAACAATACCAATCTGCTAATACTTTATTTTATGATTATTAGATTTGTTACTTGTGAGTATTTTTATTTCTAATAACGTGCATAAATTGGAAAAAGACCTATTGTAAATATATTTATTTTGATATATTTTGTTTGGAATGTTGGATGTGCTGTTTATTTCAAACCTAAGTCGCTAAGAACAAGCTAATTATTCAAAGATCACATACGAGAGAGCAGAGATAAAATATTATTTTTTTAGGACTTAAAATATACCCACACATTTTGAATAATCGGCATAAATAATCGGAGATTCAAACACCGATCATCGGAATCGCCGGTTATGCAATAATCGGCCGATGATCGGATTAATAATCGGCATCGGCCCAGCCCTATTTTTTATTATAAAATTGGTGGAGGTTAATAGATGTATACCTGGATCTTAGATATTATAATATTATATTAACTCAGGATGAAATGGAAAAATTACAAAAAAATACTTTGGAAATAAAGAGATTTGAATTCAGATATGGTGTTTAGTATTTTTCCAAACTTAATCATATGAATGTGTGTATTAAATTAAGTTACCAATTTAAGCGTTAGCATGTTAATTTTTTTCCTTAAAAGATTTTCCACAGTCCATAAATCAGTTTTAAAAACACTCAAAATGAACATAAATTAACAATTTTTTAGTTTTCATCATATTTTGTATTGTTTATTTGTTTTAACATTTTAAACCCTTCCTTTATTAAATTTATCAAGCTATTATTGCTGTACAAAAAAAAAGTCCATACACAATTTTTAATATAATCTAGAACTGAGTTCGGTTCATACACCTGACAACTTATTACACACAATTTTATACAATCAATTGTACAACTTTTCAGTCAGAATATTTGCACAAAAAAGTTTTACCAGGATTTTTCCCATGGGACATTCAGTTTTCATATAATTTTTGCACATTATAGCAGATTCTTTTGTTTCTAACCCTAAGGTTATATAATTGCATTTCTTATATGAATATATATTTAGGTTAATAATTGATAATAATCATTTAATTTGTATTTTATGTTTTAGACTGTCTAAAAGTCAATAAATCATTAAAATCATTTTATACTTTGAATCAAGTATTTGGCTGTCAATAACTATATTGTCATGCGTTCAAACAAAATAAGTGTCTGGCAGACAGAGCTATGGTTAAAACTCAAAAAGTTGTAGAACAAAGAACAAACAATATAGTGCATATAATAAGTTGTGCAAAGGATATTTTGTACAGTAAGTAAATTGCAATGTGTGACAGACAGGTCTGGCTCTAACTTTCCCATCACATGACTTATAAAGTCAAATTTACATTTTCATTTTTACATAATGTATGCAGCTTTAGTGTATGGGCAGAAATTATCAATTGAGTTTAGGTGCAATATCAATCTAAAGTGGACCTAAGATTGATTTTTTTCATTCCTACTCTTAATAGACGGCTAGTCTAGGTGTGGGAGGAATACAAAAAATAAGCCAAAGGCAAGACTTTAAAACAACATAGAAAATTACAGGTAGTTATTTGTCTAAAGGCCAGTGCTTACTTACCACCTGTGTGTTCCCACATACAACACAATCCTCACATGTGGCATAATTTCATGGATGAAGCCAATAGAAAATCCACATTTTATTTTAAAATCATTATTTGAAAATTAAGTTTTATGTAATTACTACAAATAACTATTCAAACCGTGCCTTATAGGCTGGTGCAATAAACAAGAGAGCTACATTTAAAATATTAATTTCTTTATTTTTTAAGAAGGGGTAATAATATAGAAAATATTATTGCATTCAAAAAACATTGTCACACAAACAAAGAATGTGCGTGCTGCACAATAAGTTTAAAATTAAAAAGAATCCTCGTCTAAATGCAAGTCTATTAAAATTGGCTCAAATTCTTGCCCGTTTTTTACTAAGTTATGTTTATTCAAAACATTTGGCTTTATTTTGTATTCTCCAAGATAATAAGTTAGGCTTACAATTTTTTCTGGGAAAAAAAAAAGGTGAAATTGTTTCGTTTTAATTTAATTTTTAAATGTCAGAATGAAACTATGGGTTTATCGGCTTGATCCGTTTCAAAAATATTTCTGATCAGGTAATGTTCATGTTATAAGGCCTATGAAATAACTTGTGTTAGTAATTAAATTAATAATTAAAGCAGATTATTCATCAGTTGGGAGACTGGCAGCTCTTGGCAAAGAATCTGAAAAATGAGTTGACAAATGTAAAATAAATCAAGGCTAGAGTTAAATTTAAGTACAGCTAAACTTATTGTTAGAATGATGCAGAATAGTGTAGGTAGTTCAACCAGTAGTTCAGGAAAAATTATTTCACAGTAAAATAATAGGGCAAAAAGTATAACTTTAATTGATACTTAGTTTGTAATATGCCTAATTTAAATAATTTTAGTTATGTACTGTAGTTGAGATAAAATTCAAATTCTCAATTAATAGACTACCTATATAAAGTGTAATAAACTACATAGGTAACAACTATAAACTGACCTTTTATTTTAAGAATTTGGGGTATTTATCATATAGGCCTACTATCTGAGCCAAATGATTACATCAACCCAAAACTTTCAAACCAACTTTATAAATCTAAAAATAGACACAAACAGTACCCCGGCCTTTCATTTATTATTGTGAATCCAAACAATTACATCAATAATACATTTTTTTTAACATGCCGGGAGATCGAACCCAAAGCCCATAGTTAATAAGGCCGACACGCTACTGACTGAGCAAGGTTTCGGAACTTACATTAATAAATGTTGAAAACTGCTTAAGTAGCCGCATGGTCTAAGGCATCACTCTCGTGTTATACTTGACTACCAATGACAGGGATATTGGGGTTCAAATCCCGGATGCGCGTACAGAGTTTTTTTTCCCAAAATGTTTTTCCACTCTCCTTATCCACAAATGCAGGTATACTTCCTATAAAAATTCAACCTCCCTCATACATAATTCTTTAGCATAATTAGTATATATGCATATTACATGAACAGCTAGTAAGATGTGGAGCACGGTCGGTAGCGCGTGAGCCAACCGAGATAGAGGTCTGGGTTACATTCCCGGGATGGTCTGAGACTTATCTTTGGTAAATTGTCAGATAGGGGACTGGATGTTGTATTTTCTTAGTATTAGGGTAGTTAGCAAGTCGTGTGTTGATATAATCAGCGTGTTCGAAAAGTACATCCACCTAATACAAAATAATTATCTGAGGTTGATTTTAACAAGTTATTTTTCCATATTTTCAGTAAAATAAGAGTGCGCATACTCTTAGTCACTTTCCTCGTCCTTTACTCTGTTATATTATTGATTTAAATAGTGTAAGATGCTGAAAGTTAAAACACAGTCTTCAGGCATAGCATTTTGTGTAAACATAAATATAACCCTGCTGAGCTTCGCACCAATGAATCCTACTGATGACAGTCCTCTTGGAAAAGCAAAGCACAGTTGTTTGAAATCCATCCAAGAAGCCTCTCTCCAGTTGTGAGCCATTATTCTTGTGTTACGGGTTACAGTCATTATATTGGCGTGAACCGACAGAGTGCTGAGAGCGTTTGGTGGTTTAATAGTCATTTTTATTAAACATTTGATCATATTATCATATTTTAATTTTTCCTTATATTTTTAGATATAATATATTTTACTTTACATGGGATGATAATTTTATATATTTTTTTATTGATTCATAGTGTTTAGTGTTAGTTTTTTAAAACTATTTATCATGGAAAAGGTAACAAGAACAGTGCAGACGACACACTGTCAAATTCCTCACGAACTACCTTACACAGATTTTGGCAGGAGATAGGTCTTAAGTATGAACAAAGGGGTAGCAAGAGTGCTTTCATTAAAAGGAATGACTTTATTAGTTGGCGTCATAAGTATTTGAAGGATATTAAGAAGTTCAGAGCTGAAGGTATACTTATTATTTATACAGATGAATCATGTGTAAATGTTGGAGTGGAAAGATACTACCATTCAGAGTTTTCGGCAAGCATTTCTTGAGGGGTTAAGCATAGGACTGAAGCCACCATGGGTTCACGAACCATGCTTTGCGATGGTTCTCGCTGGAAATGGCAATGGCTTTGTCGAAGGTGCTGAGCTCACGCTTTTGTGCAAGAAAAACACAGTTTCCCATGACGAAATGGATGGTAACATCTATGAAAAGTGGTTTTTAGAACAATTATTCCCTAATACACCTCACGCTGCTGTTATTGTAATTGATAATGCAGCCTATCACAGCAGAAGGTGTGAAGCAATTCTGACCACATCATGACGTAAAGCTAAAATAGCTGAGTGGCTTATTCAAAAGAACATTGATGTTGATGACGAAATGTTGAAACGAGAAATGCTGTATTTAGTTTCGAAACACAAACACAAATTTGAAAAATACAAAGTGGATGAGATGGCAAAGGCGGTGGATCGACAAGTCATTCGTTTGCCTCCGTATCATTGTGAACCCAATAGAGATGGTGTGGGCTCAAGTAAAAACATTTATTAAAATGAACAATACTAGTTTTAAGGTTAAAGATAAGAGGGCTTTAATAGGTTTCTGTAGAAGACTGGTTTGATTATGTAAATCAGGTAAAAAGATAATTGAAAATTACACATGGAAAGCAGAAGAGCCGCAAGATGACGAGAAGCAGTTTTTAATAAGATTAAATTCATCATCTTCATCGTCCCCTGTGTCATCTCCTCCACCCATAAGTCCACCTACTCACTCTCAAAACTTTGAGCTACCTGGGCCCTCCGCTAAACACTAATTCACAATTGATGGAGTCACACCTTTGTGCAGGGACAGCGATGAAGCATAAAGGTATTTTTTAGGTTTAAACTAATATGTTATTTATTTTACAGAGAGGGCTTAAATTTGCCTTGAATAGATTTTAGAACTCCCCTCCTTTATAATTACCGGTATTTTAATTTATAAAACTATTGTATATTAATTTATTATTATTATTTTAGCTTTTACTATAATAAAGATGAATTAGGTAGGCCTAATTGTTTATAAAAGTGCATACACATTCACATGCAAACAGAGAATATTTTTGTATAAAAACCTATGTACTTGGGAAAATCATCTTTGAAAGGATTCAATCTCCAACCTATTCATCGCATGTGACTGTGTACAGTGTATATTAAGCGACATTAATATGATAATAAACAGAATACACAATTCTTGACAACCAAAACTTTAAGTTGATTACCATCCCTAGTGTGTATAAAGTTTGTATAATTTGCTAAGTTTGAATGTATAAGTTGCCCATCTGATTCGAGCGGGTGAGTTCTGGCAACTGTATGCTCCATAAGACCTGTACTGCAGAGTAAGAGTGGAACGGACTATAGGCCTATAGGTCCTTACACCTTTGCCGGTTTTTTTTCAGGAAGCATATTAATGCTTTTATTTTAAATAAGAGTAAGGTAATCTTTAAAAACAAATTATGCCTAGACTTGTTAGTTTTAATTCATCCAGTTTAAAGAATGAAGTGGATTAGTGTACACAAACAAATCTTTTTTGTGTGTGTGTGTCTAGTATGACAATTAGTGTTTTCCAGCCCTTATACATAAAACATTAACAAATTTCTGATTAGCGTATAACAAAACATACCAGTATAGGGAGTATTGTGGAAAACCTCCAGATTGTTAAAAAAAAATCTTATAAAACTTACTTAAGTCACAGAGGAATGTTGTATTCATGAAGACACTATTTTGAAGCATGGTCTTATAGAGTTTTATTCTATTGGGTTGTCTTGATCCTTCAATACCCTCCAATATAAATATTCTAAGAACCATACTGTAGTTGACCAAATATTTGTTTACACATGTAAGGTTAGGTTAGATATACCAACCAAGTGTGTTTCATGATGTCTCCGATTAAAGGTAAATATAAAAACTATTCTGCAAGCTTAAAGCTTCATATAATGATCATAAATGCACCTTTTTCCGCCAAAACTAGGCATAAAATATGAGTTAATTATGCGGTGAAATAAAGTACTTCATGGGAAGCTTTTTTGACAAAGAATAAAAAAAGAAGTATAAAATTAAAATGATACATTTAAAATAATATAATTATAATGTAATACTATAATATGAGCTTATATTTTGAGGCCAAAGTCAGTACATAAGACTCCACAAACCTAATACACATAACAACTTGGCAAGGAAATATGTATCAATCCTTCCAAAATTGTATTCTAATTTAATTTACATAGACTTGGAAGGTTAGGTTAAGCTTGGGCGACTGTAGGCTATTTTTTATTTTAAGCACATAAAATATTATTTAAAAAACTATAGCTCCTTCAGATTCACAGCCTCTTGGTTACTAGACCTACTTCTTGTCAAAAGATAAGATGCAGGACTTACAGAAAAACAGTTGAGTAGTAAAAGTGAGCATCCTTGACCTGTTAGGTTAAGTTTAGTTGGTTCTTTTTGTTTAAAACATTATAAATACTGTGCACATAAAAAAATGATGTGCCCAATATTTGTTTGGCTATAATAATTGGAAATTTGCTTATGTTATTTTGTGTGTAAGTGCTAGAAAACATTAAATTTCTAGTAATTTGACCCATACAAAAAATCCCACCTTATGTGTAAACCATTCCTGAATGAAGATATAATTACCTTATTAGAAGAGTGAGATCCTCATATTAAGGTGACTGAATTAAGGTGCTAAGTTTTATCCCTTGAGGGATGACATTCCTGCTCTCATAATCTCATCTACAAGGAGAAGGTTGCTGGCAATAACGGAGCAAGAACTAATTATTTGTTTTTTAACAATATAATTGTCAAAAATTCCTGTATCCGACGGTTTCAAGGCTTCTCCCGAGTTGACATCCAGGCCAACAGGCTCTTTTGCTGCGCGGTACTCCTCTTGTAGTTTAACGATAGTGTCTTGTGCATCAAAACCACTGTTCACTGCAAGGGTTTTTGGAATTACGAGTAAAGCTTCAGCATATGTTTTACCTTTTACCTCATCCTTATAACGACTTAATTCTTGAGAGGCTGCAATCTCAAAGGCACCAGCCCCAGGCACCACACACCCATCTTCAATTGCATTGTTGATAGCTCTCAAACCATCTCTGACAGCATCCTTGATTTGAGCTAGTGTATATTGATTTGGGCCCTTCATTAGAATGGTAACACTTTGTGGGAATTTGCATTTTTCCACAAAAGTATACTTATTCTCACCCAGCACATGTTCGTAGACCAGACCGGCAAAACCGAGATCATCCTTGGATAGATCATCAACACTATTCATTGCAGAGCCTCCACAGGCCAGGGTAAGTCGTTCCATGTTGCGCCTTTTAGCTCGTCTCAGTGCAATAATTCCTTCCTTTGCAAACATATCTAGTGACATTGGGTCAATTCCCTTCTGATTAATGACAACAAAGCTTTTGTCAGTTTGGTCACAAAGCTGCTTCTTAAGTTCAATGACTTTCTTAACACGATTTTCAATAAACTCTCGTTCAGCTTTGACAAGTTTATCCCTTTCTTCTGCGGATTTGTAGAAAAACCCAGAATTGACCTCACTCTTTTCATACTCCATGCTAACATTACAGGTTAAAATGTAGGCATTTACCAAGCGTTTTGGCATGTCAGGATGCCTAGAACCATGATCTAGGACCAACCCTTTAATAAGGCTGGTTTCACTTGCAGTCTTGTGTTGCATTTCCATCAATTCTATCATGTGTAGATCTATGGATTTACCTTCTTGACGGATTGCCAACACTGCATCAACACAAATTTCTGAAAGTGACTCTGTTAGTTTCTGATGCAGTTTTGTTTGCAGTGACGTGCGTGAAACATTCATCAAATTTTCACGGGTTGGTTCGATTGGGATCTTCCATTTGTCGAGCAATTCCAAACATTTAATACGGGCTTGGTCAAAACCTTCTGCCATCACACGTGGGTGTAGCCCTTCTGCAATGTAGATATCGGCCTGTTTAAGTAATTCTCCGATAAGCAAAACTGTTGAAGTTGTTCCATCACCTGTCATATCATCTTGAGCTGTAGAAGCTCTTGCTATAAGTGAAGCTGTGGGGTGTTGAATTTGCATTTCATGAAGTAATACATTACCATCTTTGGTAATCTTGATATCACCTGCTCCTGAAACCAGCATTTTCATAGTTCCTTTCGGTCCTAAATTTGTTTTCATTACATCTTGAATACCTTTAGCTGCTGAAATATTAATTGCGAGTGCTTGAGCTGCTCTAGCAAACTCAGCTTTTGGATTTAATAAACTAATTGCAGACATTTCTAACAAACCTATTTGTGAAACACGAGATAAACTAAAACCAATGAATCTAGAAAACCGCGATGCATAGGTTAAAGAGATAATGGAATCGCGTCTCTTGATCAACAACCTAGTATATTTTTTTTGGCGCTTAGCGTGTGAACATACAACTAGCGTATAAGATCTTTCTATTTTTATTTATTTTTTTGTTTTTTAGTACCGTGTCTTACTATCCCGTTCGAGTTATACGCTCTCTATTTGGTTAAATTGATAAATAGTTTATTTTGTGAATATTTGAATTTAGAATCTAATCATTACATTATTACTGTTCATTACAGTTTCCTTATTTATAAACATATAATATTTAACCTAATCAGTGGTTAAATTATATGAATTGAAATGATTAAAAAGTAAGTATAAGTGCTTGCTACCACTTACTAGCTCAATGTAAAACAAAAGCTTGTTTAGTTGATCGATTCTACATTTTAATTTATATTTGATTTATTTTCTATATACATTTTTATGTTAAATATTATTTATTATTTATATTAAGTTTCTAATATGCAAGGCGTAGGTTTTTCATTTCCAAAACCAATAATCTGCGTTGACAAGTGATTCGAGAATATGAGTAAAATATTTTTTTGATCAAATAGTACAATAGTTATTTTATTTAAAGCTTACATACATATATATGCATGATCCTCACTAGAGGATTATAAATTGTACACATTTATTAAGAAACTTTTTTATGAATAATTTAAATTACAATTTAAGGTAGTGACATTTTTACATTGTACATAAGCAAAATAGAAACTATAATTGTGGTAAAAAGTTTCTAGATTTTAGATCATTTTAATTTATGTTTGAAGATATAAACTTGATACTAAAATGAATACATTTATCAAGTGGTGTGAAATATGTAGTGACACCAAACAATACAAAAGTGTACATTAATGTTGAGTAATACAGCTAACTCCCGACTATTCTCGCTAATGGAGGGGACGAGTGCTGTGGATAGTCCAAAACCACAGATAATCCGTGCATTTAGTAAAGAAAGATATTGTAGCACATTCAATTTAAACTAGTAGGATTCACCTATCGTGATTGCGTCTATCAATACATCATTAGTTCTCACACACTAAGATAATAATAAAAAAAATACTTTAAATCAGTGTAAAGTATACTCCAAATGGACACATCATTTAAAAAGTTTGTATTAGTCTTCTGCTTCCTTTTTTCTTTATCCCACTATGTATTTTCCATAACATCAGCTTGTCATATAGGAGCGTGTCATTTTACAGTTCCAGATAATTAAACAGGTACAGCCCCGAAAGGCCTCCTTCCCCTTATCATGGACTTTTTACCTCTCTGGCCATTATCTCTTTCCTAAGTATTTACTGATTACAAAAATCGGTAGCCTATATTCTCCATCAACTCAGAGTTTTTCAAAAACGTATCCCTGCTGTTGGCGATGCCATGGTTAAGCCGCAAAGCGGATAATCCTCCCGCGGATAATTGGGAGCTTACTGTACCATAAAAAATTGGAAATATTGGTTAAAGCAATCGCTGGGAGCCTTTACTTATGCATATATTATAATTATTTTATTAGTGAAAGAGAGAGCTGGGGTTATCAGAAATGTAAGCAATAATTTTTCGTTTTGCAATAATTCAGAAAAAAGGAATAACAATTCTCCAAACTAATTTAATTGATTCTAAGAACGTTATATAATATTTTTTTAAAGAAAATTTAGGGTGGAGGGAATTGAATGAGTGGTTCATGTTAAGAGATTGTTGAGTGGGGCCAGGGGGTGTATTTTGAGAAAATTAGTAGCCAGTATGCTGTATTCAAAAAGTAGCAAGGAGGATTAGGGGACTGAAAACCCTCTATCACCGTTAGCTAAGATGGTCCAAATATTCTTCCCCAGGAAATGTTTAAATATAGGTGTCTTTATAATAGTGGCTTTCAAATATTTACGGTTTTTCCTTACACCCATGCCATATTGGGAAATTTCAAGCTTTTATGCTCATATTTTCGCTTTCTTTCGACCTATCCATATATATCTGTTTGTATATTCCCCTTTACAGCCCTCTGTAAGTGTTCTAACTTTTTAAAACTACACCAGACAATACAAAAAACACACAAAGATGTTTAAGTACCGATAACTATCATTCACTCGAAAATAAATGTAATATCAAAATACAACAAAGTGCAGACCATCTCAATGACTACAAAGTCAGAGAGTCAATTAAGAATGGTGAGGCTGAGAGTGGTATGAGCGCATTCCTGACTGCATAAGATAGAGACAGACCCCCATTGGGGGGGCACGTGAAATAAATGTAAAAACTATTTTGTCTGGGTTACCGATGATAGGAGGGTCTGGCATCAAACCCCAGTATAGTTTTTTTCTCCTAAAAAGTTTCTCACTCTTTATCCACGCAAATACATAAATAATTTTCCTCAAATATATTTTTCTAATCCCTGTTAAATTAGAGTAATTAAATGTGTGTAGCCCATAAAAGCAGCAATACGTCAAGCAATAAAATAATACAGAGTGTAGAATTAATTGTTAGATGAGTTAGATGAGTCAGATGTTGGTGAAAGGGAGTCAATCAAAACTAGTTCATAAATCTTAACTCATCTCACATATATTAATGCTGCTGGAGAAAACTGTTTATTTTTCACCCATTATTCCCCTCCCTCTCTCCTTACCATTGGGTAGCCCGCCTCACACTACTTACGCCTGCATTTAGTTATAATTTGGTTTTAATTAGATTTAAAGTATATTTTTATTTTGACAGTGAAGCGTATTGGGTGATCATACAACTAATACTATAAAAGACTCTTCCCTTTAGAGAGGCCAACCAATGCGAGATGATCAGTGATGTAAAGCTGAGACAAAGAAAAAATAATTTAATGTTCCATAGCCTTCTAATATATTACAGATTTACCAACATTGCCTAACATAACTGTTAGCTAAAACCTTTATTTACTGGGACAAGAAGGGATTATTGGATTATTTGAAATATTCCAACTAAATTTTAAACTAGGTATACTAATGTTCAAATAGATATTTACAAATGTTAGATTTTATAATTAGTTTCAATGATTATATTGACGATTATTTGAAAATAAATACTAGCTCTGGTAATTAATTATTTCAATTGTTTTCTTAACTGATTAAGTGCACAAATTAGAGGGCGGCGATTTCAAAATGGCGTTATAATTTTGTTATATCTATACTCTAGAGTTAATTCAAAATGTTAATGCTAAAATTAGCTTTATTTTCTTCTCATATCCAAAACAAGCCATTTTAAATTAAATGTCTGTTCGTAAATTACCAGAAGAAGTGCAATCTCTTTTGAGAACTGGTATAAACATAAATTCTCCCTCTCAATGTGTTATTGAATTGGTAATTTTGTTTTATGGTATTTTTGTTTTTTCAATCAGTAAATACTACGTAGCTGTAGACACGTGCTGCCCACTTTACTTATAATATTATTAATTATTAATCGCAATTGAGCTTTAATATTGGTTGGTAAATGATCCAACATCTCTTCTGGACTTTGTTTTCATACATTCTTATAATTCCCTACTCCCGCCTTGTTTGGCTCATTCTAGCCTACCTTTCCAAATAGAAACAATAAC
This sequence comes from Timema genevievae, assembly GCA_902155825.1. Taxonomy (NCBI): domain Eukaryota; kingdom Metazoa; phylum Arthropoda; class Insecta; order Phasmatodea; family Timematidae; genus Timema; species Timema genevievae. The sequence goes on from CABFWO010003968.1 coordinate 19,677, forward strand.
ATCTCCCTCTATGATTGTTGTGTTATTGTCATTATTATCATCATTACTATTAGTAACCAAAGTAGACCCTATGATCAATCATTTAATGTTATGTTCAAGTGAAGCGAGAACACGTTATTAGGCCTAATAACACTTTGATAAAATATAACTATACTTTTTTGGAGGTCAACATTGATAAACTAGTATTAATTCATGTATAACACAAACTGATATGTGATGGTTATTCATAAGAACTGTCCTGATAAGTCTTGAAGGCCATGGGTTTGATTTCTGTGTCCGGGGAGTCATTTTACACTTACTTAAGTTGAAGTTTTATTTTGTATACATTGTTTTATTAAAGGAGTTTTAGTGATTTTCTTGACATTCATATAGCCTTCTTTTCTTCAACAACATAATTTTTTCTCACCATGGTGAATAATTTATCCTTTGCTCATTTAGTAAAATAGGCCTAGGCTGCTGCTCAATATTGTCCCCAGACATCTTTGTCAACAGAGTTTATTGTTTAGTCATAGAGTTCACTCACTACTTATTTAGGCCTAAATCTTTCTTCACTTCATAGGGCCGTATCCTATTTTGCTGGATCATTTGACATTCTGCCCCGCCTCCCCCCCAACCCCCAACCCTAAATTGTGCACACCAAGCATTTAAAAAATATGCATAAAGAAAGGGTGTGCCCACACCTTCAATTCCTCGCTGAGAGTGAAAGTGGCTTGAACCATAAATAAGTGAATCTGATTAAGAGAGAATATTCTGTCAGTGTTTCTATCTAGAATCAGCTTCTAGCCTAGCTCCAGGAACAAATCCTTACTTAGTCATTATAGTATAAGTTATATATTTAATTTTAGGGGTCAATTTATTCCTACAAAATTATTTAATACCTACTGGAAGGTTGGTAGACCTCTGAGATTAAACTAGGCCTAGATGTAAATAGTAGTCGTACATCTAAAGTATTAAACTTACTAATTACTGGTACTTAAATTTTCTAGGACATCCCATTCAAATTTTCCCACCCTACTGTATTTTTTCCTCGGAAAAAGCTGAATTAGTAGTTCAGTTTACTTTTACCTAGAGCTTAAATGCTACCGATCTTTTGCTCAGCTTGAAGGTGGTATAGTAAGCTGATTTGAGAGTACTCTTCCATTTCCCTCCTCTATTCCCCCCGACCATGTTTGATTTAAAATGACACCATCCAGACACCTGGTGAGTATGTAAGACTCACACACATTTTGGATTATGGTGGCAACGCAAAAAACTGAAATCCCTGCACATTTTTAATTTCTTTCGCTGATGGGTTCTCACTTATTGTTTATAGTGACATGGGTGACCTGGCAGTCTAGGGGTAAGGTGTCGGACCTTTGTGCTGGGGGTCTGGGGTTCACTCCTCGGGCCCGGCACAGATTTATCTGATTGCCAAACCCTTCCTTCACCTCTGATGACGTGTATTAATCACAACTTGTGAAAGTGTGGAATGCCAGGCCTCCAACGTGGTTCAGATCCCACGTTAAACTGTAGATCCTCCATTTCATCTCACAACCACCCTTCCGTTACACATTAGAGTAAATGCATATAACCTGAATGGGTAGTAAGACGTGGTGCTGTTAATAATATAGTGACATACATTCTTAAAAAATTGGTACAGTATGTATATCTTATTATTTCTTATCTTTCACTGGCTTTTTATCTGTTATTTGATGGACCCAATGTTTTTAAACTAAGCCTACATCTCTAACATCTAATTGTGTTTTTTTATTATATAGTGTAATTTGATTTTTGAATGTAGGGCCAACAAGCTGAAACTCTTTAGTCCGGTAACCTTGGGACTTGATGAATACCGAACCACAGAAATTGCTTGAACACAGAATTTGGCTCCTAAGAGCCCTCTACCTCATATGTCTAGGCCCTAAGTTTGCCATATCATTCCATATACCTACTGCTATATCATACAAGGTAGAATAAAACTTAAAACAGGAAATAATACACCATATTTAACAACTCTTAGTCTCTTGGAAGACATAATTAAGGACTAAAATACAACCAGAATACAAGCCAAAATAAGAATACTTATACAACCAAAACACTCGGCTGCAAATGCAAATAACTTTGGCGCCTTTAAATACTCCTAATAGCACCATCCTGATGGTCGCCTCTCAAACTAATAGTGGCAAAGTAAAAACATACCGGATCACGGAAATTGCTGGACCACAGAATGCCTGACTAAAGAGTTTCAACATATATATCGTTGCTAACCTGTAAAACAATAAATCCAGAGCAAAACAATTACAATTTTCTTGGCCCATACCATAATCTACCTGAAATATAATCTTATAGCATAGGATGTCCAGAATGTATGTTTTACTTTATCAAGCTTTATGAAGACTTAATGCTTTGTTTCCAGGTTTTAAATGCCATAGATGCCGGTGCAACTTCAATAGCTGTACGTGTTGATCTTAGGTATTTTAAATTTCAAGTTGTTGATAATGGACACGGAATGGACTTGGAGAATATTGATCGTGTGGGATCCAGGTCTGTTATAATGTGTAAAGTTCTTTTCTGTAAATGTATATTTGCTGCAGACTTGTGATAAGATAATCTTGAGTTGTAAATCAAACTGTAAAATAAATAGTAGGTCTAGCCCACTTATAACTTAACAATCTGAACTGAAGTCAGGGGTATACATGAGTGGACCTACACAGTGTACAAATATTTTTAACATTCAAGTCAGGTTTATATTTAACTACCGTCTCACTCATGGTACAAGTTAGCATTTAAGTGTTTTTTAATAATGTATTATGTATGGTAATAACAAATTAAGCCCTACTCAAACATATCCAACATATTTTGTCAAAAGCATTCAAATTTTTAGAAAGTCTGGCTCGTCCCCCTTCTCGCTGGAGTTTTTTTTTAAAAATATTATACGTAGCCCTACAGTCGAAAATCCAATGTTTGTTAGTTTGACATTCTCAGTAATCCGATGTTTTTATACCTTCAAAGGGTCTCCAAGCATTTGTTTATAATCTGTTGTTTCTTACATTCTCACGCCCAATGATCTGACATTGTGAAAACTTTCAAAGAAACGATCCAGAAAGACGTGTTAACAGTAGTAGTGGGCACTCTTAGAGGTAAATAATGTAGAAATATTTCACTTCCGGATACCAGCACCAAATTTGATACAGTTCTTTATGTATTCAAGAAACGAAATCAACCGGGAGACACTCCCTCCCACAAACCCTTGCGACAGCCTGTGATGATGTCATCAAAATGGCTGCCATCTGACATTACCTCACAACTTTCACCAAGCTATATTTCAATAACCACTTAATCAATCTTCGTAAAATTTTATGTGGTACTTGTGTACATATTGAAAAACGTAAGTCAACCAGTATACACTCCCAGAAGACCTTGAGGTGGCATTAGATAATATTATCAATGTTGCTGCCATCTTAGACCACTTCACAACTTCCACCCAGTTATATTACAAGAACCGTTTAATAAATCGGGATGAAGTTTCATATGTTACTTTTTTTACGTATTTCTAAACCTAAATCAGTCGGGATACACAATTCTAGAAGGCCTTGTGGCTGCATGTGATGATATGATCGAGATGGCAGTCACCTTCACAGTACCTTACAACCTTTAAATGATTATAGTTCAAGAACACTTTTCTTAACAGCTACATTGCAATCAGAAGCAACTGCTATTATTGATGAAGCCGCCCTTGTCCACACGCTTTCTTCCACCAAGGAACTCTACAACATTTGAGCAGTACAGTCAGACCATTATTCAACCATATCTCCAGAAGAGACTGAAATCAGTTGTGATGTAGTATTTGACCAGTACCTGAAAGATAGTCTAACGAGGGACATAAAACATTAAAATAGCTTTAAAACTTGGAGTGGAGATACCAATGAATTACAAAAGGTTCCTCGGAGTTCAAGACAAAAATAAAGAAAAACTGTTTTGCCTCTTAGCAAATGATTTGAGAGCAATGGAAATAGATGGGAAGAATGTGCTTGCACATATAAAGAAATAGTAAATAATTCAGATGATGGAATAAGTGTAGCCTCGATATCACCCAGCCTTCACGGGGAAACAGATGCTCGTCTTCTCTTGCATGCATGGGATGCTTACAAAAACAGTCACAAAAAATATTATCATAAAAACAGTTGATTCTGATGATAGTGATAGAACTGTATGCATTCTCACATATCTCTGACCTACAAAAGCTATGGATTGAATACGGAACTGGGATGAATGTCCAATAACTGCCTGTTCGTGAATTATAACCTCAACTTCCCCGTGGAATACCAAGCTTGGTTCCTTTTATCCACTGCTTCACAGGATGTGACACATTTTTAGATGTTGGTAAAAAAAAGTGCTTGGAGGGCATGGATGTCATTTCGGGATGTTGATGATGATTTCCAAGAATATTTAGACATCCTAACAACACTTACACCTAACAATCTTACATTTTCTGTGCTTCAGCGTTTTGTGGTGCTTTATGTATCATCCTATATCTACTGCAGAAGATGTTAATGAGGCTGGACGAATACTCTTTACCCAACAAAACGGAGTAATGGCACAAAATCCCACCAACCTTTGATGCATTGTCGCAACACTTGAAACGTGTAATCTTGCAGTGTAACTTTTGGAAAAATGGTATGACAGCTAACCCTATGCTTTTGGAACCATGTGCCTGGGGATGGGGAAAAAAGTGATGAATTGACGTATGAACCTGTATGGACAACAATACCACATACTGCAAAGAACTAGCCAACTGCAAGTACTAGAACAGCTGCTTAAGGACATTGTGTGAAGAGTGAACTTCAATGTAGGCTGCACTTATATGTGCCTGTGAAGGATATTCCTCCAGAAGAGATGGCAACTAACTATTGCTATCAACCAATTAATTTGGAATGTTCTTGATTGTATGTGTTATATTAATGAATTACGTAGTTCCATGATTATGTAATGACAAATATCACATTTACTATATCAAATTTACATAATTTTCCTATAGTTTATTTAGGAAATTTAATTTACTTTCAAATTTTAATACAGTGGTAATTGAACTATAACTAGGAGAATATTTGTATGGTACTGTTAAGTTGCCAGCAATTCTGATTGCGTCATATGCCGTTGCAAGGTTTTCTGGAAGTGTATACTGGATGATTTATGTTTTTCAATAAGTAAACAAGCACCACTTAAAATTTCACGATGATTGATTCAGTGGTCCTTGCAATATAACTGGGTTAAAGTTGTGAGGTAGTGTCAGATGGCAGCCATTTTGATTACATCATCACAGGTCACCGCGAGGGTTTCTGGGAGTGTCTCCAGGATGATTTAGTTTCTTGAATACATAAAGAAGAACTGTACCAAATTTGGTGCTGGTATCCGGAAGTTAAATATTTTGCTACTAACAGTGCCCACTATAGTGGGAACTTGGAACAATGTACTCTAAGGAACTGTAAACTGATTGCAGAAGAAATTGTGACCATTAATGAATGAAAACAGAGATAAAAAAAGATTGGAAACCTGAAGATAATTTGCTTTTAGAAGGGGATTTAGATGATGGCAATACAAACTAAGATCATGAAACTTTTATGCAATGAAATCAAAGAATGGTTTGTGGAAAGTCCTGAACTGAACTGATGGCAAAATTATATCAAGAACCGAGTCACAAACGGACACCACATTGCTTACATTGCATACATTAAGAGAGGATATAATGTAGTGTCTACAAAATATACTATACTCCATTCACGGTAGGAATTACTCTCTGAAAGGTCTTTTTTCCTACCAATATCCTACTATATAATAGCTTTCTGGTAGGGAAAAAGGCCTTTCAGAAAACAATTCCTACGGTGAACAGAATTTACACATGCAAAAAACAAACTACAATTGAAAAATTTATGGTCAAAACTGTACTCTATGGTATTTGAAATGATTGTCCGATTAGCATCTGATTTGAACAAACACTTTTTTTTCCTTCTACTTCTAATAGGGCCTAATCCAATATTAGGCTGGTTTTCATGATGTAGGATCATCATACTTGTTCTGTACTTACATGAAGGCTTTTATTCATGAATTTAAAATTGCATTAGGTAACTATGGTACATTTAAATGAAATAACCAAATTATCTCATCAAACTGTTAGGTAGGTAACCTATTATTGATATGTTTGTTATTAAAATCTAAGAATAAAATTTATTGTATTCATTTTTACATTGTTATGCCAATACATAGAGCCAAGTTTTATTAGTAAATATGTATATTTAATATGATATAAGTAAATCATAATATAATTTTTAATACTAAGATAATATATTTTAACTTTATTTAAATACCGGTATTCATTATAAAATAGCTTAGTAGGTATTAATGTGTGTTTTTCCAGATTTTAAAATTTAACTCAGATTAATTTTCATTCAAATTAAATAGATTCCTTCCTCTATTATCTCTCATTTAGGTGACCTGGCGGTCTAGGGGTAAGGTGTCAGACTTCTGTGCTGAGGGTCCGGGGTTCAATCCTCGGTCCAGGCACAGATTTATCTGATTGCCAAACCCTTCCTTCACCTCTGACAAGATGTGTATTAATCACAACTTGTGAATGTGAGGAACGCCAGGCCTCCACCGTGGTTCGGATTCCACGTTAAACTGTAGGTCCTCCATTTCATCTCACAATCACCCTACCACTACACATTAGCGTAAGTGCGTATAATCCAAACGGGTAGTAAGACGCGGTAATAATAATAATAATAATATCTCTCCGGAATATCCTACATTAATGAAGTGGAGTTGTTAAGGAAGGTATAATTTATAAGACATGATGGCGTATAAAGGAAATTTGTGGTGAGAGAGATGAGAAAACTATTTAATAAAAAAACACCTTTACAACACCTGACTGAGATTTTAACTTCCTCAACCTCATGTTCACCAGCAATTCAGTCGATTTTGAGAACGATGCTTTAGACCAGGTGACCATGAATGCAGGTAAATTAAATATTTAATTTCCTAGAACTCCCCCCTATTGAATTAACCTTATTTGAGAATGATTATGGCCGACAGATACATGACGAGTAAATGCCACACCTTGCAAGACTTGTACAGCCACTTAGATTTCTTCGGGTTCCGCGGGGAAGCGCTGGCGAGCCTGAGGGAACTAAGTGGCATCTTGGCGCTAGAGTCCCGGCCATCAGGCAATGAACAAACCTACTGCAAGGTCTTCACGCATGGAAAATCTCACCGCGCTGGGCAAGCCAACACTAAGCGCCCCTCAGTTGGCACCACTGTCACTGTGACTGACTTCATGTACAACATGCCTGTGAGAAGGAAAAGAATAAAGGAAGCTGTGGATTTAGAAGAAATCAAATCTCAACTAGAGTGTATCGCATTGATGCATCCTCAGGTAATAATTGATCTCTCTTTAAAGGTGACACCTACCTGAACGAACATATCCTCACCCTGCAGTATTGCTTGTGAAAATAGCTGCTTTGAAGCTCTAAAATCATTAAAACATTCCTCACATTTTTTGATGAGACCGTTAAAAACTTCTCTACTTATTTGTGAAAGGTTTATAAGTTTTTAGCCATTTACCAGAATCTTGATATCTCACATTTAAAATGTCGCTGAAAATGAGATAAATCCACTTTTTCATGAAGTTTTTTAAATACTAAAATAAAAAATGTAGCCTAAGCCAAGGATTTTAAATTGATACATATATTTAGTTTTAATTTTTATGTGAAACCTGTTTTAAAATCAAATATTTCTTAAATAATATGGGATTTCTTTATGTCAGCAAGATGTATCAGTGCTTCAGTAGACGGCCGCTGAAAGATACATTGGTCTCACTCAGGTGTGAAAAAACCCGGATTATTTTAAATAAACCCAACCCAGTTTGGTTTTATTGGTTTTTTTTAGTTGGATTCTTTGTGGTTTAATTAAATATCTTGTGTATGCTATCTGATTAAACAAATAATTCAAACATATTAATTATTCAGAATCCAGAGAAACAAATTTTAATTTTATTTTAATCTATTTAGGGAAGGAGTTATAAGACACATAATAAAGGAAAACAAATATGCAACAATGTAATTCTTGGCAAAAATACTGTATAAGCTAGCAGGTTGAAAAAAAGACTGTTTGCATAGAAGGAATAGAAAGAGGTGGGGGGG